>CAAKMY010059635.1:0-64364 GCA_901111285.1 Corrigiola litoralis
TTTATGCTTCAATATACCATAGTAGTATGCTAGGTCACTTTTGGGAATTTTTAAGGAAAATCAAAAATCGATCCAAAAAGCCCTTTTTTGTGGACTATTATTCACGAAAAAACCTCGTTTCGGCCCCGAAATGAAATCGGACGAAAATTTTCGGGAGGCCTCCTAGACACATATAATGAAGAATGGAACAAGAAAATTGGCAAAAAGTAGTCTAGGCATAGCCTAAACCATCGGTTTTGTCCATTATTCACATTCTTGAATCGAGCGATAAACACATCGTAAATCGATCAAGACGAAGGAATGCCATTGCCATTGCTCCATTTATGCTTCAATATACCATAGTAGCATGCTAGGTCACTTTTAGGAATTTTTTCGGAAAATCAAAAATCGATCCAAAAAGCCGTTTTCTGTGGACTATTATCCACGAAAAAACCTCGTTTCGGCGCCGAAATGAAATCGGACGAAAATTTACTGGACACCTCCTGGACACATATAATGAAGAATGGAACAAGAAAATTGGCAAAAAGTAGTCTAGGCATAGCCTAAACCATCGGTTTTGTCCATTATTCACATTCTCGAATCGAGCGATGAACACATCGTAAATCGATCAAGACGAAGGAATGGCATTACCATATGCTCCAATTATGCTTCAATATACCCTAGCAGCATGCTAGATCACTTTTGGGAATTTTTCCGTAAAATTAAAAATCGATCCAAAAAGCCGGTTTTTTGTGGACTATTATCCACGGAAAAAACTCGTTTCGGCCTCGAAATGGAATCGGACGAAAATTGGCGGGAGGCATCCCAAACACATATAATGAAGAATGGAACAAAAAAAGTAGTGTAGGCATAGCCTAAACCATCGGTTTTACCCATTATTCACATTCTCGAATCGAGCGATAAATAAACCGTAAATCTATCAAGACGAAGGAATGACATTGCATATGCTCCAATTATGCTTCAATATACCCTAGTCGAATGCTAGGTCACTTTTGGGGATTTTTTCCGGAAAATCAAAAATCTATCCAAAAAGCCGTTTTTTTGTGGACTATTATCCACGAAAAAACCTCGTTTCGGCCCCGAAATGAAATCGGACGAAAATTTACGGGAGGCCTCCTAGACACATATAATGAAGAATGGAACAAGAAAATTGGCAAAAAGTAGTCTAGGTATAGCCTAAACCATCGGTTTTGTCCATTATTCACATTCTTGAATCAAGCGATAAACACATCGTAAATCGATCAAGACGAAGGAATGGCATTGCCATATGCTCCAATTATGCTTCAATATACCCTAGCAGCATGCAAGATCACTTTTGGGAATTTTTCCGGAAAATAAAAAATCGATCCAAAAAGCCGGTTTTTTGTGGACTATTATCCACGAAAAAACCTCGTTTCGGCCTCGAAATGGAATCGGACGAAAATTGGCGGGAGGCATCTCAAACACATATAATGAAAAATGGAACAAAAAAATTGGCAACAATTAGTCTAGGCATAGCCTAAACCATCGGTTTTGTCCATTACTCACATTCTCGAATCGAGCGATAAACACACCGTAAATCTATCAAGTCGAAGGAATGGCATTGCCATATGCTCCATTTATGCTTCAATATTTGGGAATTTTTACGGAAAATAAAAAATCGATCCAAAAAGCCCTTTTTTTTGTGGACTATTATCCACGAAAAAACCTCGTTTTGGCCCCGAAATGGAATCAGACGAAAATTTACGGGAGGCCTCCTAGACACATATAATGAAGAATGGAAAAAAAAAATTGGCAAAAAGTAGTCTAAGCATGGATCAAACAATCCGTTTTACCCATTATTCACATTCTTGAATCGAGCGATAAACACACCGTAAATCTGTCAAGTCGAAGGAATGACATTGCCATATGCTCCAATTATCCTTCAATATACCCTAGTAGGCAATGCTACTATACTACTGAAACAACTTGGGGAAATTGGATTAATATGTTGGAAACAACTTTGGCGATGTAATATTGAAAAAATAAAAAAAAAAAGTAGGATATGTAACTGTAGAACAAATTCAAGAAAATTAAAGACAATGGGTTGTAAGAGGTAAAAAAATTGTGGTTTTATTTGTATAAAGGAGATTGAAGTGTCGAATTTTAACTGAATAATGTAATATTGATACTCTCATGAGAATGTCATATTAAATTTCAAGTAGTTTAAAGATTCCACAAATGATTGAAATCCATTCTTGTCTAGAATTGGTATATGGACCTTATAATAAACATTGATGAAAGAACTTCATTGTTGAAATGATTTGCGCATAATGATTTGATAATGGGAGATGATACTCACCTATCGGGTGGGTACCGAATCGGTACCCACCTCTCACATAATTTATTTTATTTCTAAAAATAAAAAAAAATATATTTCGAAATCCTGTGAGAGGGTGGCTACCAAAATTGGTAACTGCCCGGTTGGCAAATATGATTTTCCTTTGATGATAGAAGGTCAAGTAATTATTTGATAATATTAGGTCGCCAAATTGCGATTTTAAAAGAAATGGACTTGTTATTGTTAGGTGAGTAGCAAATACTTGAATCAGACGGTTAAAAAGAGGAAAATCTACGTACATTCGTCCCCTAATTGACACATGATAAAGATTGGGTATATAAATGCAGCATCTTGTTAATTATGAATGCTCTCACTTTTCGATTTATGTCCCTACTGTTTGACTTCATTATAAGATCTTCTTGAAGCCTCTGATTTTAGAGTGAAAGATGTGTAGCAACCGAAATCAAATGATCACACACTTGACTACTTGAGATGGTCAACTTGAAAGATATTCCATGACCATACTTTCCAAGATATTCCATGACCATACTTGAGATGGTCAACTTCAAACCATATATCCATGATCAAATTCTTGTTATAAACCAAACAGAAATCTAAACTAGCGATCTGTCCAGCCTGTCCTACGAATTACTGGTTTTAGAGGAAAATTCAACCAACAAATTCATCCCATTTTGCTCGGAGACAACAGAAACGCAACACAGTTGCTGCTCGCATAGGATACGGTTTTATCCTAGCAACACTACATTGACATGTGTCCAAAAGTGCAGCTGTACGTTGCATACATATAGGATAGATAAAAAAAAGAACATATAGGAGGATTTTGAGCCATATAAAACAAAGTTAAAACATAAACATATTTATAAATTTCTTTATGTACAGGTCTCCGGGTGGACGTGATTTACGAACCAAAAGGCAATATTAAGATTGCTTTCTACTAGAAGAACATTAAGCGTACGGCGTCAAATGGATGAGAGACTGAGGAATTTCCCAAAAGGGGTAGCAACTTAGTTAAGCAAACATTGCAAGCATTAGAATTATGGTAACAGAATCAACATTACACATGACCTGACTATCCTACTATGTGGTACCACAAACAATGCTATGCCTTCACCTTCCCAGTTACATTTCGCTTATTATACCAGACACCACCCCTTTCTCCATTGACAGGATTCTTTTTTGCTGCCACCACACACTTATCAGCCCGACCACTCTTGGAGTTCATCTCTGCTTGGAGCCTACGCTGCCTCATCCTGTTCTCCAACCGCAAGGCCCTCTGTGCACGAGATCTCATCTCTCTCTCCAAAGCATGAGAGAAGTCCCACACCTTCACAACACGATCCTCACCCCCACAGACAATGCGGTCTGCACCAATATCCACAGAGAACAAACTTCCCCGAGGACCTTGCAGCATCCTCTGAGGAGGCTCGACTGTTGCCTGGCGTGCATGGCGTAGAAACCTCTTACGATCTTTCACCAAAGAGCGCCGGCTGGTCTTCAACAGTTTCCTCACATCAATCAAAGATAGCTTCCCATCATTAGAAGCTGACACGAGCCATGGAAACTCGAATGCTAATGAATTCACTGGACCTGAATGTGGGATCCAAGTTGCCACCTTGAAGATGTCATCTCCAACAGCACAATCTGAGAGGTCATACATATGTATAGAACCATCTTCTCCTCCAGTGAATAGAAAATCCCCAGTAAGACTACGGGCCAAGGCATAAGTATTTCCTGTATGGCACTGAGGAATGATAGCAGCCAGAGTGCCATCAAGGCTATCCCAGATATAAACATCTGATCCTGAGGTCGTAGCAATTGTAGTATCATGAGGAGCAAGACTCCACACCCAATCACTATGCCTCAACACCATAACACACTGAAATAAAAGACGGTCCCAAATCCTCACAGTCATGTCCCATGATCCACTGTAGATCCTTGTAAGATCCAATGCTAGACAAGTTACTGGTCCTTGATGTTCCCAAAGCCTAAACTCAGAGTCTTCACATTGACAACCTTTTAGATCAAACAAGTGTGAGACCCCCTCAACCGCCTTCCAGCACTGAATAAAACCATCAGTACCCCCAGCAACCAGCAGCCTTGTATCAGCAGCAACCGCTCGAATTGTACAGCCAAGAGGCTTAGATGACGCTATCGACAACCCCTCTTCCATATCCCAAATCCGAACAACAGAATCATACCCAGCAGTGAATATCAGTTTCGCAGAGGCCAACAGAAAAACAGTCCGAACTGCCTCCGTATGGCCACTCAACAAATCAGGCCTATACTGCCCTAAATAAGTCCTGCTCCTAAACTCCCTCTCAACAAACAACTCCTTCCATGTCTTCTCATCAGCCAAACCCAAATTCAGCGGCTTCCCCACCGGAAGCCCCCACCTCTCACAGTAAAAATCCTTCCACACAGTATGCTCCGCAGCAACCTTACAAAGCGTAGTCGAAACACACGACACAATGCCAAGCTCCTTCGGGTCCAAACAGTTCAAAATCTCCGATATCAAAGCCGGAGGAAGATCAGTAATCGAACGACGACCATCATTCGAACCCTCATCACCCGCCACCAATTTCTGACCAACTGACACCCCAACAACAACCTTCTTCTCCCCAAAATCCAACCTAGGCACTATTTCACACCCTTCAACTTTCTTTCTCCACCCAAGTTTCTTACTTTCTCTATTAAAACCACTTGATTTCAAAAACTGAACACTACCCAATTGCTTTCTCAATGGATTATGCACAACAGTATCTTTTAACAAACAATCTTCAACACTCTCTTGGCATTCAAATGCCATAAAATAATCCTCCAATCCTCTAAAAAATTCAATCTAACACCCTAAAGATCAAAACTTTATGCAACCCCTCAACAAACCCACAATTTTCCTCAATACCCTTCCCCAATTTATATCAAATACAACGAAATTGTAAGCTAAAAATGAAACCAAAATTAAATCCCCAAAAAAAAAACCCTAAATTAGTGTTCAAAAATTAATTGGGCAAATGTGGTGGGCAATATATGAAATTAATATGGACAAAGGTTAATTAAACTAAATAGGAGAGGAATTAAATTGATAATTAGGGGGAAAACCTAGGAAAAAAGGTGATTTTGGAGAAAATACCTTGAAATTGTGAAACGACGTCGTATGGGATGAATAGGGAAATTGGAAAATGAGTGAATGAAAAAAAATGGGGTTTGAGAACAAAATGACGAGGAGAGAGAGTGATCTGTACAAGACAAACGAGGATCTAGGGAACACCGATTATTTTGGTTTGATTCATCTGACGGTTGTGATTGCGTGAGTGATGTGATCAGGGATTTGTTGGACCGTTGGATTGTGGGTGGTGTGGAATTTTGATAAAAAAAAAATAATTAGTGATTTTTTTTTTCTTTTTCTTTAGGATGTGAAATTTTGTCATTTGTGACTTTACTTATCACAAAATTAATTTGTATAAAATTTTGTATAAAACGATTATGATCATATATATATAATATAATATATACATATGAGATTTATAAGTTTTACATAATTGTTTTTATGTATTACGGAAGACTATTTACGTTTGGGGTTATATTAGATTACCAAATTGATTTTGAGAGAGGCCGTCAACTTTTAGTAGACAGAGTTCATGCTAATCTAACAAAACTCATTTGTTTACATGGAGTTTTGGTTGGGAAAGGGATTGAGTTTAATTCCAATTGTGCAATTTTTTATTTTTATTTTTTTTACTGGAGGGTGTTGGTAATTGGAGTTGAGATTATATCCTCCAATGAAATTTACTAAAGTATCATTTATTGGATACTCATCTACCAAGTTTGCACATTCACTTTTGATTAAAGAGGTTATCAAAGTAAATTATCATTTTTATTAGGAAACTTTGATAAAATAATCCCGACCTGTTATGGGTTTTCAAATAAAAATAACTAAAACAAAAATGTATAAAAACATTCTCATTTATAAACTTTGTGAACAAAACTAGTCCTTTTACACTGAAGCTTAATTTTCTAATCAAAGTTAGAATAGTCGTTTACGATTTTGCCTTTGCATATCCTTCTGCCTCATACCCTCCTCCATTGTTATTTCTATACCATCCCACATCATCTCTTTCTCTCCTCCCTTTAGAAAATTCATTCACTCCACTTCTTACGACAATCAATGTGGCCCCTACTAATTGGCTATGCTGCCATCGACATCCGTCCTCCACATCTACGTCATCCCTATTTTTTCGGCAAAATCGGTGCTTCTGCCTCTCGTGTAGGCAAAGTCGTTAATTTCTTCAAATTGTCTCTTCGAAAATAGTTGTTGTATGATTGGAGGAGGAAACGACAAGCAAAAAGGAGGAAGAGGGAGATAAGAAGGAAAGAAAAGGGCAAAATAGTAACTATAATGCTAATTTCGCCGAAAAATGTTGTACGTTTTAGTATTAGGGATTATTTTTGTTAACATAGTTAGTAAATGCGATTTTTTTTGTACATTTGGACTATTTGTTGCTTGATTTGCATAGTATAAATTATTTTTATTAATTTTTCTTTTCATTATCAAAAACTAGTCAATCAATTTTCATGTTATACCAAACAAGCTAATGATATTTAAACGATGAATTCCCAACCATCTGTTTACATATTTCCACCTAAAATCCCGATCACAATTCTAATAGCATACCAAATGAGCGGTAATACTAATGCGAATTAGTATTTCTCTAATTTAATTTAGTTTGTAAAAACTCGTCTATTTTTATGATACAAATAAATGGTTTCACACACAAAAAAAAGTTGTTTTTATAGATGGTATGAATACAATATGATATATGGACGATCACTTCCTTGTTTTCATTTTTGGTGCTATCTCCTTCAGTGTGGCATGAAATGCACTTTGCATTAATTAGGTGCTACATTGAGTTATATGATCACAATGGCTACTTGTAATTTTGCGACATTGAGTTATATGATCAAATATGAATGAACAGGTAAATTTTCACGTTTGACGAAAGAGTAGAAAATTCAACACTTGATCATTAATATAAAACAAGCTTGTATTGGATGGTTCTGAAAAAAAAATCAACCTATTCATGAAACAAGCCAACAAGCTTGTTTAGCTTTTAAGGTGTTAGATATGGGGTGCATTTTTACTTGTACTTTTTTTTTTGTATGGTAGTCTTAAAGCTACAAGGAGGGAAAATTTTTTGTATGGTCCATAACCGTTATCAAATACTCCGTAAGAAAATGATATTGATAACCACTTTTTTGGTGGGAGATGTCCGGGAACATTGGTCATTTAGTGTTACATCATGTAATAATCTCTTATAAGTAGAGGATTGACTAAATAATTAAGGGCGTCATCCAAAGATAAGGCAATGAAGATCGGGAGCGGAAGGTATGTAACTTGGACAAGAACTATAAGGACATTAGTCATGCATGTGCATGGTAATAAGACCAAAGACCTTCCAGTCCAAATTCAGCCATATTATATTGTACCTTATAATTCCATTGAGATTTTCCTTGCGTTACTCCAAAAAGAGTGACACTAGGTATTGAAGTACTGCGTAAGCTCTACAGCGGATTCTGAAAAACTCAAGAACTAAACATAATGCATTCTTAATGGATAGAGCAAGAGCTCAAGACATAAGTGAGACTTGACAAACTAATTAAGTAATTGGACAGTAGACTAATAACAAGAGTACTAAATCGTTGAACAAATCATGCTACTCACATTATTAATTCGAATGAGTTGAAAACTGAAATGAATAATTAAGTACAATCAGCAGAGTATAATACAAATGTAAATGGTCGAAATAAGAACATGGACTACATGACATATACTCCGTATATAGAAAGAGACGACGTATAATGTCTCTTCAAAGTGTCAACAATGCCAACGCAATGGCTAAGCCAGCAACAAGATAGGGTAGACTAATATATGCACTTGAGGCTCCATTCTTCCCAGATGTGGGCACTCCTGCCTCAGTAGGGGACATCCCAGCTGCTGAAATTTTCAAATTGATCAATCAGTGCATGTGAAGAAAAACTCGTGAGCTAGAAAGTAATGTCAATTATGTAGCAAATTCCAAAATACATTTGATCTACATTTTTCAGAGTGAAGATCTTTAATTTGTGATTATTTCCTACAAACTATTTTTCAAATAATTTCTATTAATTAAGTAGGTATAGCTACCTGATGATGGTCCTATTTCACTTGCTGTTGGCGCCCCTGCAGGTGCTCCAACTGGTATCCCAACCACTGTAGTATAAGAGTATATATACAAAATAAATTCAGTTAGACATAGTAAACAGTAATGCTTAATTAAGATTTCGTTTTGTAAGAAGGTTAAATTTGAAATAGCTAAATGCCTAAATCCTATGTGTCTAATATTTCTAACAATAAAAATTACTCGTATGAAAAGAAAGATAACATTAAACTCTTCTTTATTGTCTAATACACAGAGTCACAGACATGTAGTAGGGCGACCAAGTGAATCAATGCCATTGATACAGCATAGCTATTATCAACACGAGTCACATAGTGGGTTAGTTGCTGATTTCAATAGGCTTCCCTGTTCTTGTTGGCAGTTGCAAGTTGGTGCTACTGCTATCCAATTCTGAACTCTAGCATTTAAGGCTAGACTTCCCTAAATCTTTAATGCAATCCCTGAGAGCTGCGGTAAATTATACTCCGATGAAGAGTAACATCCATCAAATGTCTATTTCGTATTATTAATATTAGAGTGATTAGCTGACATTCTGGAGGAGCACACACTCCAATGGCTCATAACCAGGAAGCAAAACATTAGGGTTGGGTGGCCAAATCATGTAATTAAGGGTCGAGTATCAACAATGTTTGACCAAAATTCCAGGCCTAAGAACCACTCAAGATTAAAAAAATTGATGGTAATTCAGAACCACTCAAGGCTTAAGAAGATTATAGACTAATGATTCTAAAAGTACTTTGTTTAGTGTTTAGGAGTCAGGGTAACTTGAACTTGACCCAAGCTCAACGCAGAACATGTCAGTATGTCACCACATCAAGTCCTGCCTAATGCCTACATGTAACAAAATAGAGACCCACTTGGCTAAGAACCTCTCTAGACAAATTTGTAGTACAGATTCTAGAGAGGTATATTTATGAGCATCAAATGAAGCCAACTGTGTATAAATCATCAGGAAATGTAAATCATTAATGTAACACAACCTCTTTTTAGCACAATTATCATTTTTTTTTTTTACCATATGACATAATGACATGACGCTATCTCTGATTCTTAACAACTTGCTCAGTTTCCATTATGGTACCCTGAAATCTAAACAAAAAAGGCATACCCCAATTTATAGAACTGACAAATTGACAATATATCCTAACCGAAACAAAACCATCAATGATCCAATTGTAAACTAAACTGATCAGAAGATCTAAGAAATCCTTAAAATGATCAGAAGATCTAAGAAACCTGGCTGACTTATAAAGAAACAGAATTAAAAGGGTGAAAAGTGAAATACTTGAACACATGCTGACAGGTGGAGTCTTGAGGCCGCAAACAGAAGGTAACTGAAGAGCCCTATTAATATCCAATTCCACAGGAAGATCTTTACTCTTCCCAAGCAACTGGCACAGGCAAATGGGGTTACTGTCCAACAATCCTGCTAGCTCCGGACAACAAGGCTTGTCAGGCTTAGTAGCATTGCTCCCTTTCTCTACGTATGTCAAGCAATCTGACATGTTGTATACCAATGTCATGCAGTCAGGTGTTGCTGGTCCTGGTGCCATTGCCGGTGCCGCCATTGGCGACGACTGTGCACTAACATTCACACCACATAATGACATTATGGCTAGACTCACAAGTGCCCATGTGATCATATTGCGAGAAATTGCTAGTGTTTCTCCTGTTTTTGGGTTTTGGTGGTGTTTGTGTGTGTATATAGAGTGAGGGGATGGTGAAGTGTTAGCTGAAGACAAAGGACTAAGCTGGGAGATGATATGTTTGTTGCTCCACTATAAAGTACTATTAATAAATGCGAAGCTAACGTCTAACTATCTTGTACAGTTCAGAAACTTGAATGTGCTCACCTCACTCACCCCCTTTGCCTCTTCCACGAAAGATGCCGTGACAAGTTCAAACTTTCCCTTTCTTTCTTTACTCTCCTTTCTTCTTTATTTAACTTTACCTTCTGCTTAGGAGTATTTATTCGAGTAGTGCGAGCATACATGTTTTCAAAGTGACAATTAACTTTCTTTTCATCAAACTAATCAATCAAGGATTTAAGTCAAACAAGTCATCATATTGTAATACCTAAAGTTTTTGTATAATCAAGTGGTGCAAGATTGCAAGAATTATCCATCTCAGTGTTTCTATGCAAACTGGTGACAATGAATTAGCTAGTTATGGTGATTTAGACATACAATTCACTTACCCTTATTCATTGTTTTTCCTAACTTTTTACTAATGCTCAATTTGCTCCATTGTCACATTTTTTTCCTCTTTTCCTTACTTGTAGGCATATATTAGGTCATTCCGAAATGTGATCCCTACTGTTTTATTGTCCTTACCTTTATAAACAAAATTAATCATGTAACTTACAAAAACATTAATACATTAATATCAAATGCAATTAAGCTTCTTATCTCACCTAATGGTGGTTAACAGCAAACTACCAAATTAAAGGCAATGTTTTTTTTTTTTTGACATTGCAAATTAAAGGCAATGTTGAAAGAAGTATGAAATGTTCCATGCCCGAAGCTTGAGTAAATGGGCATCCAACCACCAAACTAAGAAACCCCTAATTGTGAAACGCACATGCCACATGCAATGTTGGACCACAATTTTGTTTCCCATAAGTCTTTACCATAAATTTTACCAAGGCTATGTACGAAGTGACTTTACTTTCTTCTCCACGAAGATCTATGAGTTGGAAGTTGATAAATTATGCTTGAATACGAATATTTTGTACAAGCACAGTTCTCTAATGTACAAGGAAAAAACTTCCCCGTGATCACGACTATTTTCTTGTCTCATTATGGTATTATTCCCTAGTAAACAGTGCGTCACTAAGGGCTCGTCAAGTATGCGTTGATGGATTTAGAATTGCGTACGTTTTTCACGTTGTGCGCTTCAGCGCTTGTGGCATTTGGTTAGTGGGATTTTCTTGGCTGATAATGTTGTTAACATGTACTCCGTAATTTTTAGGTGTTTTAAATAAGAACTTCTTCGTTTAGTGGTTGAAATTTAAGCAGTGGATATATTGTTAGAGAGTGTGTATTCTAAGTTAATATAGTATTTTTTGGATCATTTATAAATTTAGATTTACGTACAATAAAGCCGTTGATAGAATGATAGGCAAATGTGAAGTGATATTTGTTTGGTGCGGCTTGCGGCAGCTAGCTACTAGCTAATTTCAATGAGATGCAAATCAGAATGTCAATGCATTAAATGAAAGATTTCCAAATTTGTTGAGCGGTGACCTTGGCTGGGTTGGAATTTGCGACACCGACTAGCGACCACAGTGTGAAATGTTCGCGATCCAACATTGTTTCTACTAAGTATTGCAGCACAAATTAAATTAGTTGATGCCGCATGAACAAGAAAGATGTTACGACAATGCCTCTCCCATGCCAGCTTACCTATATTTTCTTTTTTGTGAATACCAACTCCTGCTGAAATGAATATTAAAAGTTGGATTTTAGTTAGGTATCTATTCCATAACCTAGTCTTTCCAATGCTAGCTTAAGATTCACAATTTTTTTTCCTGGCTTAGTGCCTGATAGAACAACAAATTTGTGCATGAGTTAGAAGTTGGATTGCCGGTAGAAATACTATTGATATATAAGATTCATGTAATCTTTAATCTATAAAAAGATTTATAGGTCGATAGAGACGAGATTTGGGACGAAGTCAAAAACAAGCTATTTGGACCTGAAATCCAAAACGACCCAATATTACAATGAAAAGTTAACCTTTGATTCGAAAATCACCCTGAAACAAACTTAATTTTCATGTATCACATGTTGAAACAACTTGTGCATAATCACTATGATTAGACACATACTGTAACAAATTTATGGCTAGCAATTATTTATGTTTGAAAGAAACAAAAGTCCAAAATTCTATGCATTATTATTTCTAAAAGTGTTCTATTTGCATCACTGACGGAACCCACTCACAGGAGAATCTTCTCAGACTCCAAAGCGCAAAAGCTCAAACAAGAATGGCTCCCAAAGAAGACCGTGAGAGGTAATATTACATTATTACTTAACAACCATCTATAATACATCTTTAATATATAACCCCTATGCCACTTTATTATTAATATTTTCTTTTTGTTCCTATATACAATCATCTATAAATTTATGTTCTCAGGATTGCAGTGGTCACCGGTGCTAACAAAGGCATTGGACAAGAGATCGTTCGTCAGCTGGCAACCGCCGGGGTGGCGGTGGTTTTAACGGCCAGAGATGATGGGAGAGGGGCGGAGACCACCTCAAAGCTTCATAAGTTAGGTGTCTCAAATGTGGTATTCCATCAGCTGGATGTTACAGATTATGATAGTGTCACGTCCTTGGCACATTTTATCGAGGCCAAGTATGGAAGACTTGATATCTTCGTACTCCCTCTGTTCCACTAATTTCGTAAAAGTATCTTAGTTGGGAAGTACAGTATTATTCACGCATGATAAAACGATAGTTATAGTACTGATCTTAGATTATTAATGGCCAACGTCTAAACCTAGCTAACCAATACACTTATACACTAGTACTAGGAACTAACAATTTTTACGAATGATTGTTTTTCTAGGAGAAATCAAATTAGCTAGTTCATGCTTTAATATGTGGGTTTCTAATGGGTCAATGACTCAATGGTAATGGGACGAAGCTAGCCATATGTAGTAGCCATATTATGAACGAACGGAAATGGTTAATGCTAAATAGCCTATGAAGTAGCCATATTATGAATAAGATGTACCGTGAATATGTTTTTTTATTGTATTTGCTGTTCTGAGATGGAAATAGTGCTGAACCAAGAAATGTATGGGGCAATTCACATGAATAAACTTCTAAACGCAAATAGGAAACAATGAAAGAAAATGATGTAAAGGACAGAAAGTTTTGGACCTCACTTTTTCTTGCTTGGCTAAAGTTTTAAGTACATATGAACTAGTAAACATCCACAAACCCTGAAGTCTTATGCTACGTGCTTTACAATTACATGCGTAGACACGTAGTACAGTATTACATACGAAGTATTCTTTATTACATCAAACAAAACTAGCCATAAGACTCACTGCCAACAGGTTAACAATGCAGCTGCTTCTGGTATGGAGGTTGATGAAGAAGGGCTAAGGGCCTTAATTATTGATCCAGCTAACTGGGTAGGGTTAACACATCAATCCTCAAAGTTTCAAACCTCTAGTACGTCCATTTTTGCAGGTGATCATATATTCTAGCTAAGCACAGGCGTTTGTTTTGTTCTCCCTATTATCATTAGTTGTCAGGGAAAGCAGCCAACTTGGTTCAAGGGGTGATGAATACCACGTACGACAAAGCAGAAGAATGCTTCAATACCAATTACTACGGTGTTACAAGAGTAACTGAAGCCTTGCTTCCATTACTTCAGCATTCTACAATTGGAGCCAGGATTGTAAATATCTCCTCTCAGAGAGGAAAACTATGGGTAAGTGTCAAATGTGTTAGTTATAAAACTCTCATACTTGCCTCCTTTATGTATTGCTTGACAACAAACTACTCCATCTGGACATGTTAGAACAACTGTGTTAATAAAGTTGATCAGATGTTCCCTCTAGGCACGTCAAGATGATCAATTTGTTACTCTAGGATGTTGTACTTACCTTCTGTTCCCTAAGAGCATTTCTAGTACTAAATCTGAATACAATGATGGAAATATCGATTTTCCTTATTGCAGAGAATTCCAAATGATGAGATCAGAAACAATTTTGCGAATATAGAGAGCCTAACAGAGGAGAAAATCCATGAGTTACTGCAGAATTTCCTGCAGGATGTGAAACAAAATATATTGACAGAGAAGGGATGGCCCTTGATGCTGCCTGCGTATGGCATTTCCAAGACCGCACTCAATGCCTTCACCAGACTTCTCGCTAGGAATTACCCTAAGATGTGCATAAATTGTGTTCATCCAGGCTATGTCAATACAGATTTGAACTGGCATACAGGCACCATGAGCATAGAAGAAGGCGCTAAAGCACCCGTCCAAGTGGCCCTGTCTGATGGTGGTCCTACAGGGTGCTATTTCAATCGAACAGAAGTTGGCGACTTCTGACTACTAATAACACGAGTATCATGTGAATTTTTTCACTAATTCTATGAAAGCTACAGTAGCCATCAATGATGAGTATCTTATAAACTCTTTCAGTCAAATATTTTCCTTGCTATGGTAAATAGTTAGCTGATGATACGTATAATATATATGTCTAGGATGGTTCCTGCCAATTTTCACCCAATTCCATTTCGGAGCCCGAAACGCTGTTTTTGTGTGGGTTACAGTCCACAAAAACCGGTTTTTTGGGTCAATTTTTGATTTTTTGAGAAGTGTTCCGAAATTGACCAAGCATGATCCTACGGTCTATTAGAGTGTAATTGAAGCATATGACAATGTCACTCTTTGGTCTTGATAGTTTTATGGTGTGTTTGGCGCTCAATTCAAGAATATGCACAATGGACAAAATCGATGGTTTGGGCTATGCCAAGGCTACTTTTGGCCATTTCTTTTGTATAATTGTAAGCCTCAAAAAACTGCAATTCATGGCAAGTCAAATGTCTAAACTAAAATTGTAACAAGTACTGTGATATGTTTTAGAGGAGCACCATACATGTGTAACTTAAATGATCAAATAAGTAGGAGACTCGCCATGCATGGAAATAGACAATGTTCGGTGTTCGTTAATTCGTCAGTGCCAACGCCAGTGCTAAGCCGGCAATGAGATATGCTAGACTGATGTGAGCACTTGAGACTCCGTTTTTCCCAGGTAAAGGCACTTCTGACTCGGGTGGCATGGCAACTGTATAAATAAATCAAATTTAGGAAGAGGAGTAACTATTGAATGAAAAAGTATTCAGTAAGATAACTAATTGACATGGTTTCAGAAACTTTTGCGACTTAGCATTGAAAAGGGTAGTAAGTGAAGTACCTGAGCATGAGGTAAGATGGGGAGTCTTCAGACCACAAAGAGAAGGCGCCTGAAGAGTCCTACTCACATCCACAAGAATATAAGTATAGTCGGTCTTGCCTAGCAACAGGCATAGGCAATTGGGGTTGGTGTCCAACATATTGGCCAGCTCTGCGCAGCAACCTTTATTAGGCTTCATCACAACGTTGTCCTCCTGTAAGTAAGCCCAGCAACGTGACATGTTGTCCATCAGTATCATACATTCAGACAACGCCACTCCTGGCCCCGGTGCAGGCGCCGACTGCGCATTTACCTTTTCACCTCTGACCAATATTACTGTGAGAATCAAAAGTGTCCAAGTGAAGACGCCGCGGGATACAGCCATGTTTTTCTCTATAATCCCACCTTTTCTGCAATGCTATATCTCAATGTTTTTGTGTTTTAGGTACTGAGACTTTAGACTTTAGAGTGCATGTAGAGTGAGGGAGTAACTAAATACTATGAAGTGATGATGGATATAGTCATATAGGATATGCTGTGCTGTTAATTAATAAAAAAAAAATCTGGAATTTGCATCTAGAGTTTGATGCTTCCTTCCTGTGCGCCTTTCTTTATTGATGCTTTTTTACATTCTCAAAACTAAAGATTTAACAAGGGAAAGTTCCACATTTGACGGTTGTTGTATAATGATTCCACCTTTCAAATTGAAGGATAATCCAAAGTTTCTAAGATGTGATGCAGCTGGTCCATAAGGACCGGGGACAGTTTTACGACTGGTGGCGAGGGATGATGCAGTTGATGTGCTTGTTTCAAGTGTTAGACAACAAGAGCAGCAACAGCAAGTTATGTATCTAAGCGGATCAAACTATCAAAGTGACCATAGGTACTCAGGTAAAGCATAATTTTGAGATTCCGAAGGATCTGATTATGGACTTGGTTCTTTGATTTTTGATCTCTAGCTCTAGTAACTCACTTTTCATGAATTTCATGTACAGTAATGTATTGGATACCACTAGGATAGTATAATAATAAATTGTCATCCAAGAAGTTATGCATTGTAGTCGTTTGTTTCTGTTCGCTGACGACACCCACTCAAAAGAGAATCCTCTGACTTCAACTAAAATGGTTTTCAAAGAAGATATGCGAGGAAGATTACTTGAGACTTACTTGGCTTAAAGTACTCCAAAATACATCTTCAACGTCTAAGCTTAAAATAGTTCAGATAAACTGAACCACCAGACAATACATGAGAAATAAACATGTTATTATTATTAACAGGATCGCAGTGGTCACACGAGCTGAAAAGGGCAACGCACTTGAGATTGTCCAGCAGCTTAAAATAGTTCAGATGAAGGGAAGGAATCTTCACAAGTCACAACTCACTGACTGAAGTCTCTGAAATGTGGTGCTCGGTCACCTGGATATAACAGATCCTAAGAGTTACTTTCTTGTCCCATATTCATTGAGGCTAAGGAACGGAGACAAGATGTATCGCTAATCTTTACACTTTTCTATGAACTGTTCAAAACAATAGTGCTAAAGAAGCAGAATATTAGACAAACCGAACATATAGATCCTAAGGCGCGGATTTTTATAAATTTTTGGCTTAATTCTGACAACCTTGAGATGAATATAGAATGAGTGGCAGAACGATCCAACAACCTTTATCAGATGAACAATGTACATAAATCTAGCTACGAATAGTATAGTGTACACAAACTGTGTCCATCCAAACTACATTGATACAGATCTGGCCTGGTATACAGGACCAGAAGGAGCTAAAGCACCTGTCAGATTGGCACCGTGGGGTGGTACTTAGATCAAATGTAAGTAGCTGGCTTCTGAGGTAGCATCCTTCATTGAGAGTAGAATCCTAATAACACTGGCATCATTTGTATCTGATCATCTACAGAAAATCACGACTCAACATATTTTCCCATCAATGATATCTTGAAAATTCTTTTAGCACAAATTTGCTTTTGAGTTGGTATAGATTTGTGAAATTAATTCAAACACTGAAGTCAGTAGTTCCCCAAAACACAAACCCCTGAAAATTCCAACCCCAATTCAGTGTCTCTTGAGAGCATGTAACTTGATTTTCCGAGGTGTATCCACACAGCTTATCATCAAGTAAAAAGATCTTGAATGTCGAGGATATCAGCAAGGACACCAGCTGCTGTAGTATCATTGCCAGCTCCGGCACCTTGGATAACCAGTGGTTGCTCGCTATAACACCTGCTGTATATTTCCACCTGCATTTGTATCACACTTCAGGAATCAGGGCCTCAATAATAAAATGGCTTTTATAGTTCACATGAAAGCACAACTGCTTATTCTAGAAGGAGAGATGCAAGCCAGCAAAATCATGAAGAGAATTCAGCCCTGTAATAACTGACACAATACAATCTCATCGAAATACTATGTCCACAAATTAGTTCTTCCTCATTGATGGATGTCTTGTTTCGGCTATAAGACGTAGATATATGGTTCAAGTATGACATATAAAGCTATACAAATCATTTCTGTCCATGATTGCCCTCTTTTTAAGAACAAACTTGTACAGCAGACACTAACCACATTGTCACTTCCTCTCAGTCTTCCCAAGGCAGAACTTTTGGGGAGCTCCTGAACTCCAACTTCACACCTGCACATATTATTAAGCACTGTAAGTCTATAAAGGATAGTACCAAAAAGGCACAAGATCTCCTTGCAACAACAGTATTATATACATAGACAGGGAAATTCAGTATTGAGTTCCACATAGACAATTCGATTGTACACCAACCAGTACACATTGACTAGATATAGCAGTTTGAAAAGTGCAGCCAAGAACTACCTTTGTAATAAAACTCACCACTGCCGACAACTCTCCACTGAAACAATCATACAACTTTATGACTAGTTCTTTTCTACTACTGTTTGTAGACTATTTTGGAGTCATACTTGACTCATTTCGAATTTGAGATTGTTCAGGCACAAAATCTATGAACAGAGCAAATGAAGTAATACCTGGAACCCTCAATGACACATACATAACGCAGCACATTTCCATTGGAAGCAGCTCTCTTAACTCTCTCTGCAATAAGCTCATCAAGTTGTGGAACACCACTGGCAAGAAATTCTTCCACACTCATTGATGTAGGTCCCATTTCCACAGGATATAAACTCTCAATCTGTACAGCATAAAACAATAAAGATATAAAGAATTACACAACGCATAATAATATCAAAGTTATTTATTTGAAGTGAACCTTGAGGCTATCCAACTCAATTCGTTGTCCAAGAAGCCGAGCAATAATCAAGGCCTGTCCAGCACATCAAGAGCAGAGTTCAGAATATGGTATCGGAAAGCCATCAGAAAGTTATAATATTAAGACTAGATTGTTAACAAGTCAGACAATATTGCAACGATTAACATTGTAGAATCACAATGTAATAGGCTAATAGCCATGAGGCACCACATACTTTTGAATAACGGACTCCCTTGGTGAAATGAAGATACGCTGTCTAATAAGCTTTAGACAGTATATAGAGATGTGTGGATTATCAAGCAGGTAAACTAGTTAAAAGCTATGAGCATACATTAAGAAAACAGATCCCCAGGATGCAACACACAATTAGTAGTAGAGGTCATGCTCAGCAGATATGGAACGCATTAACATGAACCTCCCATTTCTTATTTTATAGTGACTAAAATATTCGAAAATCATACACACAGGATATAAATTGAAGCATTAGACACTTGAAGTCGAGGAAACAGAGCACACCTTTCTTGCAACATCCATACCACCCAAGTCATCACGAGGATCTGTAGTCAGATAATCGAATCAGTCACAAATGTTTTTGAGAAACTATAAAGAAGGATTTCGGAAGACTATATCAAAGAGACTTTTATCAACATTACAATGAGATACATCAACTTTTCTGACATAGTTGAATTTTTTGTGTCTTTTAGTATAGCATGATTTCTGGCAAACCAACATGAACAACAGAAACTGACTAAAGAAATTTAGTACATTTATCTACCAATGATTGGCAACGATTCTCAGATCTAAGAGCATATATGCTTTTTTGAGTTTTCATCATGACTCTTCCAGTAGCTGTTTTATATGTTAATAATCATGAAGATGGTGGAAGGGACCAGGGATAGAAGAGTTATGCAAGTTCCAAATATATCCACTAAAGAATTCAGCACGTGTAGAGCTGATAAACCCCTTGATTCACCTTCATAAAGGTTCCAGATGAGTGCAGCAAAGCCAGAGGTCAAATGAAGGCATCAAGATAATTTTTTTGACGAACAAAGACCTAAGCTTCTAAATATAAAAATAGAAAACAAGGCACCATGAACAACTTTTTGATAGTATAAATGTAGAAAACATGGAAACATTTAGAGACATCACAAAAAGGAATAACAAGCAAAAATAACGGACAGATGGAGTATGATAACATAATATTCCATAATTTGTAGAGCAAGGCCAGAGGTCCAAATCTTAACATCATGACCAGACTCTAAAAAATTTATAAACATAAAGAACAGATCACCAGAAACTCATGTTTGATCATAGAATTTTATCTTAAACATACTTGTATCATCTGTTATCATTATGTCATCAGTTCAAAAATTTGTAACAAAGATGAGAAGCATGAGCTTTGGTCATCGATTAATCATCATGCAGATCCATTCCTTCGGATATAGTATGTCTCATCTTGTTTATTTCTGGCCTTAAGCAGAAATGGGATCACAGATCCAGATATTACTAACAGACAAACTGCACATTATATTATTACACACTATTATAGTCATTTTTAATAATCAAGTACTGACAAGCTTACATGCTAGAATTACGAAGAACAAAATTGCAGAAGGTAATAATTATAGACCTGGTTCAGTGTAGCCAAGGCTTTTAGCAGTTTTCACAACTTGACTTAAGGGCTTGCCATCTTCTAGTTCACTCATGACATACCCCAATGTACCTAGTAACGAAAACAATTAATGAATGCAAAGTTCCAACTCTATTTCAGGTTTTCCACTTTAAGCATGGCATAACAAAATACCACTCAAGCTGCCCACAATACGATGAATGGTGTCCCCAGAGGACAGCAAGCGGTTAATAGACATAATAACTGGCAGACCAGCACCAACCTACACAGAAACAGAAGCCCCCATCAGGATAAAATACCTTTTAGCCATTATATAGCATCCAACGCATCAAAAGTTGATTCTTCATCTAGATGGATTCATAAAGCACGTTTCGAAGTCAGAAAGCGTCACAATTGAATGACAAGAAAAGGTATTAGCATTTCAGAAAAATCAATGCAAGAAGCACACAAAATGAGGCAAAGCAATACAATGGCATGTCGCACTGATGGAAAGGAACGGGTATAAGAACAAAATGTTAAGAACTTTTGAAATAGAATTTCAAAGCAACAGGCTAAAATTTATAAGATGAATAGAAAGGAAGATCTTCCAGATTGATCTATCAAAGAACCAGAAGTAGAAAAGAAAAGAAAAAAAAACATACAGTTGATTCATGTCGTAGGCGGCGGGGGTGCAAGACCAATTTATCATAATCCTCCTGTATTTCAGAAAGGTTTCCATTAGACTTCAGCTGCTACATATTCTTAACGGAAAAAAACTAAGAAGAAAGTTATGCATCGGAAGACAAGTATTCATTGCCATTGAGGAAAGAAGATGCTCAATATGGTAACTGTATGCTCAATACATTGACTTTCTTGCCTTTACCCAAAACACGAGCAGCTAAAGTAGAGTCAGTGGCTGAATTTTAAGGATGTCTAATGCATATACGAAGAAGGCAAAGCTATTGGTGGAGGATAACACAATCTCCACTAAATAGTGGAATAAATACTCGACCTTTATTCTTATCATCGGACACAAATAAGAGGAAGAGTTCACAATATCACAGGTGGAAAAGCGGAAATATACAGATGAAAAAATGATACTTATAAACCGCAGAAATACTTATCTAAAAATGTAGAAAACACATGCAAAAAGGAGAGGAGATGGATAGATGCTACAAGGAGAAACTTTTGTCCACTCAAACCCCAGATAACTTAGGTGCAGAAGATAGAATTAATTACCATTGGGGACGTAAGAGGCTTCTTATTTGCGAGGACTATGCAGCCACCCATTTCAACCACCTTCTTTAGTATTTGTATAGTGTCCATACTAGCAGTGCAATCGACAACTGCCAAACCTGTTATGACAAATCTGGATTGTAAGATGCTAAACCAATATTCAAGATTTAGCCCATACATCATGAAAAGAAATGCAGGCAAAAGGGTATTTGGAGTTTTCTACTTGGAGCCACCAAATCAACTCATTAGCAATCTTAAAGAGACATAGTAACCATGTTCCTAAGTTAGCACATATATAAGCATAATATACTTCCCCACACATTAAATTGCAATTTCTCTTTCTCCCTTATTATTGCCCATGGTGATGTAGGGTTTCATATAAGCTGTACATTTCAGATAAGATAGAGGCGGCATTAATAACACTAACGCAATAGGAAATAGGACTCGTCTTTTTTATTGTTATTCAGGAAATAAAGAATAGGTCCACCTCAAACCCGTAAAACAGCAGGTGTTCGATCGTAGAAAATGTTGGGACAATATAGGAAGCTCTACATTTTAGTTAAATTAAGGGTCACACTGATAATATTATCACAAATAAGAAACAAGGACTTCATTTCATTCAGCATAGGAACAGCTTTGACTGGAAACATGTCAAAGATCAGGTCTTTGAAATGCTGGATGCCTACGCTACAAGCAGATGCACCTAAAAATGGTGTTCACTTAATGCTAATGGAAATCAAACTACCTAAACTATTTTCTACTTAGCATACAACTGAGAACTTACCTCTATGAGCTCAATTTGTGATCTAATACCTAACATAAAGAGATGATTTTTCTTTACTTTATTTTCAGTTTTACAAGTAGCACACATATTCGAAAGATATGAATGCAAACCACGATCAAAGGTGACTCTTTTCTTCCCCCATATATTGGCTAGCACACAGTCTCCTATGAGACCACCTATATTTTAACTTACAATTAGATATTTAAAAATGATCACTTTTCGGCTTAAAGTGGTCACTTTCCTACAATGTTCATAAAATGTGATTCATGTGAACTCAATTTGATAACCAAAATTTTTCTAATTAATCAAAAATACTGTCTTTTCAGATAATTTGTGTTCCGCCAAATTCACCAAAACATCCTATCAAACTCACATGCAAATCATTCATAACCCATAAATACATGTGAAGAACAAAGTGCACAACTTTATAATCAACACAAAGAAAAGAACTAGCTCAAGTGGTTAGAGCTCTCTTATTCCAATCATGAGGTTAAGGGGTTCGATTCTTATCAGCAACTTTGCGCTCAGACCCAAAATAAAAACTTTACAATCAACACACTAATCAATAGTTGAATACTCCATACAGAAACATACCTGTTGATCGCACCAAATGCCCAGCAACCTCAGTGACCTTGGCCATAATCTCATCACTAGAACACACTTGGCATGGAACTGCATACCACAAAACCCATCAATAACTAAAAACCCATCAACTTTTTTTCAAAAAAATCATTCATAAATATCAAAAAATGCAATCTTTATCATTACATTGTAAATTATTCTAGTACTCACAAAACCCATGAATAGCTAAAAACCCATCAACACTTTTTTTACATAAAATCATTCATAAATATCAAAAAGATACAATCTTTATCATTACATTGCAAATTCTTAAAGTACTCACAAAACCCACTTACCAGAGGAAGAAAAGGAGGTGAAAGAGCCACCGTTGGATTTAAGGCTGCAAAGTTCTGTGATTGCACGGTCATCAATCTCGTTGATGAAGACATCAAGTACACAAAGGAGTGACTTGCTGTCTGCAACTCCTACCACTTTTATTCTTACTCCCTATATTGTTGTAACATATACATTAAGAGTATAAGTTTGATAGTATGAAATGATGATAAAAAGTGAGTGAGTTACTTGAGTTGCATGGATGGGTCGAGAGGAGACAATGTGTTGCAGAAGTTGGCGCCCTACGCCTCCACATCCCAACAGTATTAACGGTATGCTCTTCATTTTTCTCTATGGAGTGGTGAGTGAAGTTGGTGAGCTATGGAGGTTTTGGGTTTTGAGTTTGTTACTTTCTTTTTATTTCGAGTGGGACCGTCTTATTGAAGTTTTTGCGTTTTTCTACGTTTGTTTATTTAAAGAAAGTTGCAGCTCGTTTGGTATGTGATTGGATTGGGATTTGGAAATGGGAGTCGGACTGGGAATCTGGGGATGAGAATTTAGGTAGGATTGTGGGAATTTATAAAATATCTTTCATTCTCATGTTTGGTATGTGGGTTTGGGAATGGGAGTTAGTTATTAAATTTACGTTTATATCCATTTTAAGTGAGAGTAAAAGATTAGGTTGAGTAGGTGAGTTTTTAAGTGGGAGTATCTAAGTAATTTTAAGTGTGAGAATGAATTTTCATTCAATTACCAATTAACCACCCCCTCTCATGGTAATAGATCATTGGAGTTGAGCCTCCCAACTCTCATTTCCAATCTCTCTTAATTCCCAATCTCACCCAAAACAAACAAGGGAGTTTGGTCCATTTCAAGTTCAACTCTGATTCCCACCTTCAACTTCCTCATACCAAACAAGCTGTTGGGGGTTGGAGATAGGAGTTAAACACCTAATTATACAAATTCTCGATGTTTGTTTTAGTAGGAATTGGAGTTTGGAAGGGAATGGCAATGAGGATTAAGAGTCTCTCAATTCCCGATGAACTAGTCTTTGTCCATGTTCTTCGAGAGAAGATCATAATCTATCTTGATACAAAATATCGTTTAGTTCGAAAGAGATGGAGGAATGCTATAGACCGTAGAAGGCATATTATGGTTAGCAAGAAGTGCTTAAATTGTTAACAAGTCCTTAATTATGTTGCCTTTTCTAATTATACGAGAGGTGATGATTGAGTGTGTAGAATGCAAAAAATTCTCTTATTTTCAGGAAGAGGGTGAATTTAAAAAGCGGTCTCATCACATTCAATTTAGTTGCGGATCACATTGAGTCATTCATCAAATTATCTGTAAATCAAATCACTTTTGGGTAACCTTAATTCGAATGTTAAAATGATTTAGTTCACGTAATTCTAAATATTGTTAGTTTTGCTAGCTTGTCAGGTCTATCTACAAATACTATAAGAAGAATGTCTTAACTGATTTTACGATTCTTTTATAACCACTAAACCTAAGCTTACTTGGTTATGAGTTTAAAATTATGGGTAAAACGAGGTTGTTATCGGGTTATAGTCGACTTTGTATTGCTATTATCTTATTTTGGCCAAATGTATATTGGCATATAGTATGAATTGATCATCTCGCAACGAATCAAATCAATTGATAACTAGAACACAATTCGAGTAAATTTCGATCAAGTCAATTTATGTTTGGTCAACTCAAATCATGTCACATTTAGAGTCTAATCATCGCCAAATCTTCAAAACTTCGGATCAATATGTCACATAACTTCGTGTCATTTTTAAAATTAAATTAAGTCAACTTTATCAAATCTAAACACAATCTAATAACACAAAATCGCAAATAAAAATCGCAAATATCACAAAGTCGCAAATATGAGTCCAACCCCACATATAAAAATGGCACCACTTCAAAAAAACAGAACTTTTGGTATGTTGAAAGTAGCTTTAGCTTGTACAGTTGTACAACCTTCAGTGAATCCTCACCGGCAACTGAGTAAATCCTGCCGTTCTCCGGTTACCGGCAGGTAAACTTGCAATCATGCTATTATTTTTAACTTCTGCATTTCCCTCATACAAGACTCCTTACAAAATTACAAGTTGGTGCATAGTTTAATCATAAAATTACTGAATGATGATCACTCTTACGTTTTAGATTGATTAAAGAAAGACCCAATTGGTGAAATAGTCGGCACGAGGTTGCTATCATGAGTAAGCTGGTGCAGCAAGACTTGACTGGGGCAAAGTCTGTCAGGGGTAGTAATGTAATTTCACTTCACTTGTTAATGGGTTCTTTGTCAGGTATGACACTTTTTTGCTTTCTTAGTAGCTTTCTTGTGTAATTTTCAGTTGATTAGTTTTTATGGTTGATGATGTTAGCAGTTTATGTTTTTGGATGATCTTATAGAAATTGTGTCGTTTTCGTCAAGCATCATGTATTGCTTTTAGTAAAGGGCCAAAATTTGTTTGGTTAGTACAAAATCAACAATAATAACGGCCCCGTATGGATTGGGCACTAGGCGAGGTATGGGGAAGTCCAAGATATACGCAGACTTACCTGATAAAGTCTTGTATGAGACTGTTTAATTTTAAAGTTAGACGATCGTTAAGTGAGTGGTCACTTTTTTGGCTTAAAGTGGTCACTTTTATTTTAGTGTTGATGAAAAGTGGCAACTTTAACTCAATTTGTGACTAGGTCTGATTCGAAGTTTACATTTTACCGTCCCTCTTAATAATCTGTGGCCTTACCCCTAACAAATAGAAACTTACTGGCAGGGGTTGTTTTTGAAAGACACGAACGTTATTTGTAATGGTCAAGATTTGACATAGAGGTTCACAGATTAGAAACATAACACCACTTCAATGTAGTAACAATGGAATTTACAATTTCTCCTGCACACCATTACCCTTTTGTCCCACATCTTTATGTCCAGTGTCCCCCAAGTCCCTTTTTAGATGCCTAGGCTTCACTGATGCTGTTTTTTCAGAAATAGTTGTGGCATGTATCTTTCCGGTGTATAGCTTTGAAGAGAATGCACATCTATGATGTATCCAATTTTTCATTAAAATAAACAAAGCAATCTTGGTTGTGTACTGATATTGGTCTAACATTTTCTATGAGCTGGCTGGACAAAGATGGATTGAAAGTAACATAGATTCGTTTGAGTTCAACTATTATAAATAAAGCATCTTCTTGTTCTTAATCTGGTCTTTATCAGTCATAACTCATGAGCTATAAATAATTCCTAGGGAGAGGAGTTGTTAGTTGTCCAGATTCTGCATAATATTTTGGACACTCTTGCTATTTGCCCCGTCCTTTCTTCCTTGCATTGTTCTTTAAAGCTCTCCATAAAAAAGCTGTTGTCCATCATGGGTTGTTTGTTACAAGTTGTAACTCAGTAGAGTGTGGAACACTTTAAGAGCCTAAGGCCACCAGTATCGAACTAGGTGTGTAATTTTTATTTTTTTATTTTTATTTACTTTAGTTAATCTTTTGTGAGAGGCCTAGTAGAATTTAGTGAAGTTTTATTGTCTAACTTTAAAATTCAGATGTAAGATTTTATCTATTGTTGGTTTTACCCTTTTAGTCCACAGAAGTCGAAATTCTTTTTTTGTGATTAAGAATTTTGTCCTAGGTATTCAGGCCTTTTCCATCCATGTAAGTTATACTTGAATCCATTTTATGGTTTTCTGTGGAAAATTCTGCTGTCTCATAATTTCTGGTAATTCTAGAAGAAAGGAAATGAAGCAAATGACTTGACAATACTGTTTTCCTCAATGTTTTTTGTACTCCCTCCGAACCACTCATTTCCCCACATCCCATTTTTGACACTATTTGAAACTATACTTTTATGACCAATAACCCAAGATATATAATCGAAAAAATAATAATAAATATACTTACATAAAAGTATTTGTAATTATACATCTAACAATTATAGATTTGTAATTTTTTTCAAATTTATTTTGTGAGTTATTGGTAGTCAAAATATGACCTCGGCAAGTGTGAAAAGTCACATGTGGGGAAATGAGTATTTCGGAGGGAGTATCTGTTTGTTTACCTTCTGTCCCTCTCAATTATTTTCATTTTGCTCACTTCTTGACATTGATCGTGTAGGTGAAAGTATACCGAGGAAAAAAGTCAAGTTCAGAGAAACTTGAAAAAATAGAGGTACTGGTAAATTTTCGGAAAGCAAAGTCACTTAAAATGGAAGTTGCTGATGCTTTGCCTGTCATGAATGAGGTTAAGAGTGTTCAGGGTTCAGTGATTTGGATTGCGAGTAGACTCAGCAAATGGTTCTCGTACATCAAAAACTACAAAGATCATGTTGAGGATCTCAAAGATGTGAGACTCGATCTGGATAATAAGGTTTGTGAAATACAAGAAAAGGTCAAAATTGGTGAGAGGAGAATGGAAAGAATTGTACCAGCTGTTGATAAGTGGCTAAAAGAAGCAGAAGAGTTTACCAAAGAAGACATATGGGAAGAATTTACAGAAGAGAACATCAGGATAAAGGACAGATGTTTCTTTGGTTTGTTTGTTTGTAATCCGATACATAGGTATAACATAAGCAAGAAGGTGATAGAGAAGGCCGAGGAAGCTCGTAGGAAGCTGGACAGGATAAAGGAACATGGTTCAAACTTGGTAACTCTTCCTGTTGGACCAGTGGATCTGGCATCCACACCTATTGAGTTCTCCAAGACCTTGGGATCTAGAGAAATGTTTGTAAGGAAGGTATTGGCTGCTTTGGCCGATAGCAATGTCCAAGTGATTGGGATACATGGCATGGGTGGAGCTGGTAAGACAACTCTTGTTGAAGAAGTCGCAAGACGAGCTGAAAATGAGCAGGCTTTTGATTCAGTAGTGATAGCTGAGGTGTCCCAAACTCCAAATATTAGAAAGATTCAAGCACAGGTTGCGGAGAGAATTGGGCTACCTCTAGACGGCATTAATGATGCAGATGAAAGGGCTCGTAAGTTGTATAGCAGGCTGAAGCAAGTGAAAGACAAGAAAAAGAAAATTGAGGAAATCGACTCCACAATGAATCAGAACGAAGACGAGGAATACGACCAGGAATACGATAAGGTGAGTGGGAAAGTGATCACTACGTTGCTTGTGATACTTGACAACGTTTGGAAAAGAATTGACTTGAACAAAGTTGGAATTCCTTGTCAATGGACAGAAGAACTTCGTTGCAAAATTGTATTGACAAGTAGAAGTAAAGAAGTCTGTAGAATGATGGGGGCAGCTGATGATAATATTTTTGAAGTGGAGGGTTTGGATAATGAGGAGGCTAAGCTTCTTTTTCGTGAAAGAGTAGGGGATATCATTGTGCGTGAGGAGTATCAATCCATGGAAGATAGATTGTTAGAGCAGTGTGCTCATTTGCCCCTTGCTGTTGCAGCTCTTGCTGACGCACTAAAGAATCAAAGCCTATCTGTTTGGAAACGTGTGGCTGTGCAACTAGAAAAGCCTGTTCCAAGCAACGTCAGTGGGGTTCATGGAGACATGTACTCAATTCTGCAACTGAGTTACAACTTTATAGATAGTGAGGAAAAGAAATTGTTCTTCTTGATGTGTTGCCTATTTCCAATGGGTTCAAGCATTTCCACAGAAGACTTAGTTAGGTATGGAATAGGGTTGGGGCTGTTCCAGCATGTGAATTCAATTACTGAAGCAATTGAGCAAGCCAACCTATGGGCAGATGAACTCAAGTCTTCATCGCTGTTATTGAAGGATGAGGATGAATTCCACATCAAAATACATGATGTTGTTCGGGCTGCTGCAATGTCAATTGCAGCTAATGGTAAGACAGTCTCAAGTCTCAACCCTGTTCTGCCCCCCCCCCCCCCCTCTATTCTATTCGTATATCTCGATGTCTCTATGTGAATTCTGTTCTCTTTCCCTTTTTCTTTTTCCTGGGGGCTGGGGGTGTGAGTAGATGGCAAAGGAATATTCCAAAAGGAACGCAATGCACTCCCCCTCCCTCCCCTGCCCCTCATGATGGCAGAATAACACTTTGGGTGGTGGATACCTGCTAAATCATCTTTAAATTCTTAAAAGTTTTGTACAGTAGTTCTAACCCATTAGTCTTGCATCGCTACTTGGAGAAACACATCGAATCAACTCTTGTCTACCATGGTACCTCCTTAAGCTTTGGGATAAAAATAAATAAAACTTATCCCCGTTTATTCATTGTTCTTCTCAATTAGCTTGTAAATTGTGCCAATCATCCAGGGTAGAACCCCCAAGTTCTAATGTGTACACAGTCACATGCATGCATTGTTTATATTGGATTGGACATATCTGATGTACTGAGTTTCTTTGGTTGGCACAAAATATGAAGATCTTGATGATATTCCTTTGGATTGTGTCACTGCAGAGGAGTGCATGTTTCATGTTGGTGCTTTTCCTAGATGGCTAATGGATGAAACTTATAAAAATTACAGCGCCATCTCCATGATGTCTGATGATAACCATGTGCCCTTAGGCACAATTGAATTTCCCAAACTGCAAACATTAATTTTGCAACATAGCCGTCCTTCCACATTTCCAAACAGTTTCTTCCTAGGGATGAGGAACCTGAAAATACTAGCTATGTCGGGCATGACTTTGTTGACTTTGCCATCATCAATATCTTTATTAAGCAATCTCAGAACCTTGCATCTGACAGACTCTGAGTTGAAAGATATTTCAGTGATTGGTGATCTGAATAAGCTTTTAGTTCTTTCTTTGCGGAATTCTAAGATTGAAGTATTACCTGGAGAAGTTGGGCAATTAAGCAAGCTAAGGTTATTGGACTTGACTGGATGTTCTAATCTCAAAACAATCTCAGCCAATGTTGTAGCGAGACTCACTTTATTGGAAGGCCTGTACATGGATGATAGCTTTGAATCCTGGGTTATTGATGAACACGATAAAGAAAGAAGTCAAGCAAGCTGTGGGGAGTTGAAGCCCTTGTCACACCTGAAAATCTTAGAGATAAGAATACCCACCATTGAGCATTTGCCTGAGGATGTACTTTTCAGTGAATTGGCAAAGTTTGACATATCCATTGGTCCTCGTCATACCAAGTTTCGAGATCTATACCCAGCCTCACGAATTTTAGTCCTCAGCAAGGTAAATGCTAGGGTTCCCTTTAAGAAAGGTCCAGCTGCATTGCTGAGGAAAGCTGAATCTCTTGCAATAATTCGAGCTGAAGGTTTGAAGAATGTGGCTTATGACCTGGATAAAGATGGCTTAAGCGAATTGAGGAATCTGTATGTTTTGAACTGCAATGAGGTGCAGTATATTACAAATTCCACGTCATTGAGCAGTCATGACGCATTTCCCAAATTGGAGAAATTGGCTCTGTACTTTCTCGATAAGTTGGAAGAGATATGTCACGGGGAACTTTCACTTGATTTCTTTTGTCATTTACAAAAATTGAAGCTATTCTCACTACCAGGACTGACAAGTGTTTGGAGCTGGAAGGGTCCTGTTAAACGTTCTTGCAACTTGAGATATGTCATTGTTGATGGCTGTGGCAATTTAATATATATTTTTTCAGAATCAGTCGCTCGGATGTTGGGGAAACTTGAAGAGTTTCATGTATCGGGTTGCAGCAAACTTCATGAAGTTATTTCAAGTGAAGTTGAAGGAAGCTACGCAGTTGTCCTGCACTGTTTGAAGGAGCTGGTTCTGTATGATTTACCCAATCTGGGGACTTTCTGGTCCGGAGCTTTATATTCAACTGGGAGTGGAAGTTTTCATGGTGCCAAGACTTTATTTAACGAAAAGGTATGTATTGGCTTTCTGATTGTATTGTCAGTGTTTTCATGAAGTTGACCCACCAGTATTATCAGTGCAGCCCATTGTATTGTAATCCTACTAGGGTGTTAGCACTTTTGTTGTTGTATACACTATTGCCTCGCTGGTTTAGCCTAAAAAGCTCAAGGTATTTGGCTATATTGTTTGCGAGTAGGACACTTGGGTTTTAGCCTAAAAAACTCGAGGCAGGGTGTAAGCACTCAATGTCTACCAAACTCATATTTCCCATACGGTTTACAAAAAAAATAGGAGACGTGATCTGTGCTAAAGAGAATGTTTTAAATTAGACTTTGGGATGTCTAAAAAGTGTCTATTATAAACCTGGGTTATGGTTGTAATTGGGAGTAAAGGTGAAGTAAGTTTGTTGGGTAGTTACTATTTATAACTCAGGGGAAAAGTCATTTCTTTTCTGGAGAGTCTAATGAGTAATAGTGCCCTTTTTCCGGGATAATGAGTATTAGTTGCTTGAGTTTTCAATGCTAAAATGCCCCAGTTATAAGTTTCTATCATGTCTTCCTGAGTTGACATAACTTTATAAAGATATGATTGAGATAACAAGAATCTACTGTCACAGTCATTAGAAAGTAGCATGTTCTCTCACAATCACAACGTTTTGTTTTTCCCCAATGACCATGAAATCATTTTTACTTGTTCATAAGGAAATAATTGATGGTATTTCTGTCTAGCCTTATATCTACAACCCCCGCTCCAGAGGTATCATATATTATATATAAAAGATCATCAATTGGATGATCCATGTTGCTGTTCGTTGCACTATATGGTAAACAATGAATTGATTATCTGCAATTCAAATCACTTGTGTGAATCTATATTGCAGATTCAGTTTCCTTCCTTAGAAAATTTGACATTGAAGGGCATTGGTAAAATTGAGAGGCTATGGATTTTGCCACCAATTAGTGAGGATATTGAAGGAATCACATTCTCTCAGTTGAGAAGCCTACATCTTGTTGATCTGCCTATATTGCGCCACATATGGGGTGAAAAAATTCACGAGAGAAGCCAAAGCTTTAGGAACCTTAAGGTGTTGAAAATTGTTGGATGTGAAAGTTTGGAGTGTGTATTCCTTCCTTCTGTAGCAGCTATATTAGCGCAACTTGAACAGCTACAGATTGAAAAGAGCAAAAATATGAAGGAAATCATCACGAGAACTGAAGCTGACCATGACAGCAGCACCTCGAGTGTGGTCATCAAGTTCCCTAAACTGACAAATTTTGGACTATATGACTTGACAAATCTCAAATGTTTCTGTCAAGGAAGTTTTACATTTAATTTTCCAGCCTTAAAGACGCTGAATTTGAGAGAACTTCCATTAATGAAAGCATTTATTATGCCTGCGTCAGAATATATAGCAGCGTCTGTAGAGAAACTGCAGAATGATCATGAAGCTATAGAGATGCAGGAGTATTCTATTCGTGGCTGCACTTTCTTCAGCCGAAAGGTAACGCTTAACTTTCTTCACATACTTAAATGTTAGTTCTTCTGCTTGAAACTGGAAGTAGTTCTACTGAAGATTAACTGAGACTGGTTTTTTCTATTTAGCCATCCTACACCAACTTGTGGGTCATAGGAATCGTCTTAATTTACTATCTATAAATGATATAATATCTACCTCTAACTCTTCTTTCTTTCCATTAAGCTCTGAATGTTAATCAATCGCCAGATGGGCTGTCTATATATTGTTAACCGCTGATCAATCAGATGTAGGACATGTTGGTAGACATTGCATGCTCTCAAATCTGCTGTTAATACCATGGGAATCAGTTCTCACCAGTTACCACTTACCAGACATTCATTATGTTCTTCTGTAATGTACAATCTAGAAATGAAATAATGTCTACCGGTAACTCTTCTTTATTTTCATTAAGCTCTAAATGTTGATCAATCGCAAGATGGGCTCTCTATATATTGTTCACCGCTGATTAATCAGATGTAGAACATGTTGGTTGATATCGATTGCTCTCAAATCTGCTGTTAATAGTACCATGGGAATCAGTTCTCACCAGTTACCACTTACCAGATATTCATTATGTTCTACTTCTGTAATGTACAGGTTTTTTGCCCTTCTTTAGAAGAATTACGAATTTCATATTGTCACAAGATGGAATATCTGCTCTCAGCTTCAGCTAGCTTTCCAGAATTGAAAGAGTTGGAAGTTAGAAACTCCAATGAATTTCGAGCAATAATAGTAACAAAGGAGCTGGAACAAAAAGATGATAGAGAAGCTGTGGCTCCTTTTCCTGAGTTGAAGAAACTTAAATTGGATAAGCTACCAAAGCTTGTAAACTGCATCTCTGGCGGCTATGCTGCGAAATGGCTTGCATTGGAAATAATGGAAATCACCACCTGTGATAGACTAACTTCTTTTACTGGTTCCAGGGATTTAGAATCTGGAAACAGCACCGGTGTAACTGTACAGCCATTCTTCAAGCAAAAGGTAAACTCCAATATTTTCGTTTCTTGTATGCCTGAATTGAAAATAAGCTTGGCAACTTGTAGAATTTTTTCCTCGACTCCTCTCGAAACTTTTTTAAATATCTTGATATTTGGTCCTGTAAAAAAATTTATCTTGTTATTTGGGGTTTTTCTGTGTGGTGCCCCTCTATTTTCAAAAGTATCTATTTGTTCTCCGTATTCTGAATATTCTACACGGGGGCTTCAAACTATGAGAATCCATAGCCCTACCAGTATCTTAAGTTTACCGTCACTTTGCTGTGTTGGATTGAGTAAGACTCTTTCCTTTTTTACCATTTGTCTTCTTCCTCTCCAGAACCCATAGGCCTAAACCTCCTTTCCACCACAATTACCCACCTTTATTTTTCTGTAGCCTTGTGCCCTTGTCTTATGTCTTCAAATTTATATGCGATTTCTTATCATTACCTTATGCTCTCCAACTTGTCCTCCTACAACTTTATCTATGGAATCTTTGCGCGGTGGCTCTTGTTAATCCCTCCTCTAATAATCCCCTTTCTTCTGAATCCAGTTAATGGCATGAGAATCACAAATGATCTACTTCGGAATGTATATTACCAAATACTTCTACGATTTTCATATGGTAAAGAGGGATAATTGTAGTGGTTTGGTGGTGAAAATCAGTAAGGTGAAGCAGAGTTTAATGTGAAAGAGAAGAAAATACATGAGAGAGAGGGCTGTTTAAACAACACTCGGTTCCTAGAAACATAATTGAAAATATTGGTGTATTAACTTCCTTTCCTTTTTTTTGTGATGGGGATAACGGCAATTGTTGTTGGTTGGCCATGGTGTTTGGTGTTATGTATCCATTATTGGGGGGCACCAACAATTAGATTATCTTAAGATTAGGAAGACCACATAGAATAATTGAAAACAGGGGGTGCCCTTGAAAAAACCTTTTTATTTAACATAATGCTGGACAGCCAGAATCTCTGTTTTTTTTTCTTTTTTTTCTCTTATGCCTCGTATTTGTCTTGAATATTAGCTCCACAATTTCTCAGATCTAGAAGTACAGAACAAGAACCTGTGCTTCCCAAGTATACAATTTTGATTTCCATATGTTTTTGCTATATAAGTTCTTCGACTTTCTACGTAATGATTAATAATAGGGCACCTTCAAACTATATATTAGAGATCTGTCTTCACCTGACCTTTGATTTTTAGAATAATCTAAAGGAACTCGCATACTCTTGCCTAAAAGATTCAGAGTCATCAAAATGCTTGAAACCTCCTGGAAATTTTCTCATGGAGTTAGATATGGTCTAATCAAGTTCCCTTTGCCCTTGGGCTCCATTGGTAAAATTTTTGATTATTTGGCTTTTTTGGTGGGATCAAATTTCTATTTCTATTTTTGTATTGAGATCCAATGGACTTTCACTATATAGCAAAGAGCAAGTAGATGTAGCTTCAAAATTGTCTATATTCCTAGCCAATAGCCATCAGATGGTGCTCACACTTACGCGTGAGTTTGGTTTTGTAGGCTATCCTTGCTATAGGCGGCCTTCTTCTGTATAATGATGTGGATTCGTTTGTTTTGATTGACATTATATTTCCAGAATGTTATCAATGTAATAGTTCTATTCTTTTTAAATGGATTAAGATTTTGGGTCAATGTGTTTTTGGTGTTATATACTTACAGATAGGTTAGAGCTTGCCAAATTTTATGATTGTAATTGTGCTTTTGGTGTTATTTACTTAAACTTAAGTTAGATCTTGGTGTTATTACTATTATAATCAATAATTTTACTTATTTTCTTGAAAAGTTCAGGAAAAATTAGTATAATTTAAAACGTTCACAAATAATAAGTAGATCTAACAATGATCAAAAATTTTTCAGGGAAGTTTAGAAAAATAAGAAAAGTTAACAAAAGTTGAGTTTTCTAAATAACATGATGCAGAAAGAATATGAAAAGTTTAGAAAATACAAGATAAGTAAGAATGAGGTGAAGAGAACATGCCCTAAGGCAGTAACCATGGATCTGTATGCAGGTAAAGTAGCGTAGTGATACTTATGATCCTGCAGAAGTAGTGCAGAGGGTCATGTCCAAGTTAAGTACGGAGTACTTTTTTACTGTTACCCAATGGTTGACATGTATAACCCATGTTTTTCTAGTTATCAAGTGAATCTAAATTTAGAATGTCAAACTGATTATCAGATTCATGCAGGACAATTTTCCAGCACTGAAGATCTTGCATTTTGAAGACTTAAAACAACTGGGACAAATATGGGATTTCCAGCTTCATAACGAATCGTTCTGCCAACTCAAGGTTATAGAGGTCATACTTTGTCCTAAGCTGAGGACAGTAATACCTTTTAATATACTCCAAAAGATACAAAATCTGAAGGAGTTAATTGTGAAGGACTCTGATGAGGTCGAGGAGCTGTTCATGCTTCATGGACCAACTTCTCATGATGGACAGATTCATAATGCTTTCTCACTCCCCCAAGTTAGGATGTTGGTGTTGGTTGCTTTGCCTAAGTTAATATATATTCCATGGACTATGTTCGAAAATCTCAGTTCTGTGCGTATTCGAGCCCTGGGTGCTCTCACTCGCCTGTTCTCAGCTCCTGCAGGACAAGAACCTGTTGCATTGCTCCCACACTTGCAGAAAATAGAAGAGCTTACTGTAGGCGATTGCGACTTGCTCGAAGATATGTGTGCACCTGGAGAGTTCCGTGATGTCCTGCTGCTTCCTCGGTTGAGAAGACTTAAATTTGCTAGTCTGTATAAACTAAAGCAAATAAAATGGTCTAGATATCTTTGTTCCTTCAGAGCATACAGGATTAGTGGTTGGAAATATCTGTTTTCTTTATCTATAGCTAGGTATCTCGTTTACTTGGAAGAACTCAGTGTGGAATATTGTTATGATATGGAAGTGATGATTCCAGTGAAGGAAGGAGACCTTTCAAGTGGCAACAAAGTAGTCACGTTCCCTCGGCTAAGGAACTTAAAACTTTATGATCTACCACGTCTTCGCTGCTTCTTCTCTGAAAATTATGCTTTAGAATTTCCCTCCTTAAAAAGTATAACTGTCACATCATGCCACAACATGGAAACATTTTCAGCAGGCCCTCTAACAACTCCTCAGCTCAACAACATCCTGGTGGATCAGAAATCGCAAGGGATTGATGATCTCAACGTCATCTTGCAACAAGTGCATAAAGAAAAGGTACGTGGAGTTCTTTCTAGCTAGTTGAAAACTTCAGTTCCATACATTTACTTTTTTGGCTTATCAGCTCAATTAATGGGAATTCTGCACAATATGCCGCTAGCCGCTACTTGACTCATTGCGTGCTTCACTTGGAATGTTTGATCACTGTCACCAACTCACCATCATGATCCTGTCATCTTTTTGGTATAAAACATCTTGTACATGATGCAAACAAAAAAAAAAACCAGAGTAGTTTATTTGTCAATTTATATCGATGTCTGTGCTTCTGTTTCAGGTACGCTTCATTCTTCAGTCTGTAGGAATATATGAGGATGAACGAACAAATGAAGAGGAGGAATCCGATGAATGGTTTGAGATCGAGCAGGAGCAAGTCAAAGTTGTGGATAGAGAGTCAGACTGCGAAGAATGGTACGATGTAGAGCAAGAGGAAAATTAAGCCGGTGCTTGTTTGATGTTTGTAGCTATCGTAATGACTTTACTTTTAGGAGCTCTCATGGAGCCTTACAAAAAAGGCGTAGACGAAGATAAGCTGGACTTCAGTCAACACTCTCAGCTGATGGTTTGTGTCTGTTAGAGTTGGTTATTTTCAGTTAGGAAGTTAGTTAACCGGTCGCTACAGTTGGGTGATTGTAATTTCTTTCCTGCTTCTTTTCCTAAAGTCTATAAATAGACTCTATTGTATTAACCATATTAATGTGTACATTTAATGCAGTCAATAATATACAGAGGTTTTACCCTTACAAGGAACTGCAAAACTATATTTTCCCTGATTCTAGCTGTAGCTAGCATATGGGCTTCTTCAACCTGTTTTTGTATGAACTTGGATAATTTGTTACTTTGAACTTTATTAACCACGTCCAGCTAATTTATGAATCTCTCTTGTCTACAACGTCTTCAGATTGATTGATCTATGGAATCACGATTTATTTGTTATTACTCTGAACTTTATTAACCATGAATCGTGCTAGCTTTCTTCACTCCACAAATAACTGTGGAATAAAATACAACTCTAGCAAAGAATTAGCAGCGCGTTGAGAAATCACTAGAAGGAAAGTTTGTAACAGGATGTGGGAAATAAAGAACCATTGAGCGAAAGTAGAATTAATAGATGAATGTCGAAAATATAGATTCTTTTATGTATAAATGTTATTGCGTTGTTCGACAATCACGTTTTTTTGCTACATATACATCCAGGGGACTGAAAATTTTAGTTTGCTACATATACATTTGCCGTCTATTTTCCATTCCATTAGAAAGCAATGTTCCAACTTCCACAATCCCTTGTTTCTTTTTTTTTTTTTTTCCCCAGTTTTTTGTCTGATCAAAGCATCAAACTCCTACATATAACTGTCATTCCCAGCAAGTCAGCAACTCCTTGACCTGAACCTGCCATGAAACAACAATAAATTGATGCAAGCACATTAAACTCTTAGAAAAGGGATGAAATATGGACGAGACCTTTCTTCAACATGCAATAAAAACATGAACAATACACATAGATGACAGGAAGGAGAATTCAGGTAGTGTCTCTCCCTCTCCCCTCCATTCTTTTTCTTTTTCCTTTCCATTGTTTTTGGTGGGAGCCAGTTCCGTCAGAGCTTGCCAACAATACGAGGCAGAGGACAGGTGCAGGGAAGGCAGAAAGTTCATCAAGGTTTGAAACGAATGAAAACAGTCCTAATTTTTTGAGATTTTGAGAGTATTAACCAGCTTGCTCAGGTACTCTTATAATCCGTAGCTTTAAAAGCCACATTGCGTATTAGATAATCGAAAAAGTAAAGCTAGGTAACAGTATTGTATCACTCTCCATTCTCCCACAATAACAATTTTTTAGTCCAAAGAGCAGCAAATATGAACCGAAGGTGCAAGATACACCTTACCATTTCACTTGTTCTCTGAACTGAGCAAGGACTGAAAGTCTGAAACTCTATATATTATAGTGGTATATAAAGGCACTTTAAGCGAGAGTTATTAGTGCAGAGAACAAAAAAAAGTATACACAAATAGGTACAAGATGCAGCTTACCATTTACAAGTTCACTTGTCTTTTGAACTCTGTAAGCACCGGATATATGTTCTCAAATGCAGTATCTATCTGTTGCCTAGTCTGCAAAAGACAAGATAAAAGCATTAATTTAGAATTATTTATAAACTACAAAGTGAAACTCAACAAAAAATTGATTTAACAACATGGAATTAACTTTGGAGAAAGATATGAAATCTCACCTTGGCTCCAGTTAAGACGATCTTTCCTGACACGAATATCAGCAGCACAACTTTCGGGTCTGTCATCCGATAGACCATGCCAGGAAATACTTCTGGTTCATACTGTAGTTTTTCCAAAAACAATAGTACTCTCAGCGACCTATCTCAACATGCAACTTAAAGGAAAAAGGGCCAATAAAGATCATCAAATTATCCCACCTACTTCCCCTGTTTATTTACTTTAAATTAGCCTGCCCCAAAGAAAGAAAATCTGTCAAGGGCTATCTAATGCTAAGTATACTTAGGCAAGCCAACTGACTCACAAAAGCACACACATGTAAATGGGCGCGCACAGAGAAAGAGACAGGGAGCAGACAATAAACAGATGATAATACTTACATGCGCAAATCGACTATGAAATGCTTTCAGCATCTCCAGTCTGATTGGAAACTTGACATCACAAGATGCCACCATGTTTTGGATTCTGAAATCCTGCAAAAGAAGATGATATTGTAAGATTTATGCATCATACACAAGAAGATGATGACAGAACATAAATATGATATTGTACAAGGTAAAAATATTATGTGGAGTATATACCATGAATTTGGCAGGAAATCCGACCTTCTGCACAATCCGAGCATACTGTAGAGAAAACAGTTAGATATTGACTAACAACTAGTAATCATAAATTTCCGAATAACCTCACAACAGGAAGAAAATTTGATTTTCCTCTTTAGAACAAGTTACCTTACGAGCTGCTATGTGTGAGTCTTCCACACTCTTAGCTCCAGTGCATACCTGGATTTACCATGTACACATCAAACAATGAGCATTAATTGTCACAAGACTCACAACACCCGATTATTACTACTTAGTGATACAAACTTGACAAGAGGTTTTGTTAAAGATACTCTGGCATATTAAGTAGTGAAAGCATAGATATATTGATGACTGTATGATGAAACACTACCCTGAGACACTTACACTTCTTGAATAGATGAAATAAGTCTATAAGCAAACAAAATGAACCAAGATTTAAGTAAGCAGTACCAATTTGCCAGTAGCAAATATCAGAGCAGTGGTCTTAGGCTCCTTAATCCTCATCATCACTGCTGAGAAACGCTGCAATACAGACGAAAAACGAAGACGCAAGTAAATATTGATCATAGCAAGTACAAACCCTAGAAATAACAACATATCCTCTCAAAGAATGTAGTACCTTGGGATTATATTCACAGTTACGAGCTTTCATTGCAATGGTTTTGAGATCCAACTTGCAGTCCAGGTTAACAGTTGAAACAATATTCCTACAACAAGAAACACATCAGTATGAAGTAGGAGTGTAAGAAACCACATGAACCTTGTTCTACAGGAAGGTATTAAATCTTCCTTCGATCAATTTCTTAGAGAAAAACCAAAACATAGCAAATAGTAAAACTTATTTATGATGGCTCATCTATACAACCAAAAACTAGAGGGTAAAATTAAAATTTATTCATCCCATGAACTCTGCTAGTCTGCTACATGTTAACCCAGATCATGTCAAGTATATCAATGCAACTAGGAAAACTTTCTTGTTGCACAAGCTTTTCTTGATAAAAAAATTGTACTTAATGTATAGTACTAATCTTTCAAGTTACAATTAATCTTTGATGTCAAATCACTAAATATAGTCCACATTAAGTAAAAACTACTGTATCCAAATAATTAATAAGGGTCAAATTAAAAACCTATGCATGCAAGAAGATCATAATCGGCTGTACATACAAATTTCATCAGCAAAACTAACTTTATGCCCTAAATTTTACACAAAAAAAAGCCCAGCACAATTTTTTCTTTAAATTTGCTTGCAAATCAAAGATGGTGCCCAAAACTCCATTTGGATTATTTTGTTCAGTCTTAACAAAATATGCATCAATGCATGCGCAACGTACAGCACTAACTAGTAGTCTTGTACAGTAGTACAAAGTAAAGTTCACGTACTTCTTCTAACAATATCAACGCTTTTACGTACTTCTTGTACCAATATCAACGAAAAGAAAAGAACCCTACTGAGACTTATACATAATCTTAGTTATAAATTAATCGTACATGGTGATTATGATTTTCTTTTTACATAACTCAATATTACGGAGACTTATTGATTATATTACTTACTGAAGTGTAGGGATAATCCCGGATGGGTGCTTGGAACGATCCACTACCTCCATATTTGTTTGATTTTGTTTTGTTTGTTAAGGTTCTTGACTTATATATATTGGTCTGAATTGAGGAATACTCCGTAAGAATTACAAGGGGAGTTATGGGAGTTGAGTTGGGGGCTTTATATAGGCTTCGTACTTTCGTAGGGTTGAGAGGTTTATATAGGCTTCGTAGGGTCCTTTGTTTATATAGGCGTCTGTTGACCGCCCTTTACTTTCCCTAGTTATATAAGGAGTGCAACTTTTTTTTTTTTTTTAATCTAGTTTAGTCATACACAAGTTGTCACTTTTACAGGTTCTTTTGAAATTGATGATCTCATCCTAAGTCACTAATTCACTTCTTAGGAACAGTTAATGGTAATTTTGATAGATGGAAAAAATTCGGTATAAACTACAATGTTATCAAGAAGATGATATAATTTTGATTTAATATAAATATTATTGCAAATTGAGTTAAAGTAGTTACTTTTATCAATACTATTATTAAATTGACTATGTTATAAGCCAAAAATATGACAAATATAACAATGTAATTATTATTCAAAGTGGATGATCTCATACAAGACTTTTGTTTTTTTGGTAATCTCATACAAGACTTTTGTAAGAATGATATTGCTAGTCTTTATACCACATCAATGATTAATTAATACTATTAACGCTTTATGTAAAACACATTAAGGTTTTTTTTTCACGAAAAAGACGTCTTAACTTGAGGTGTTTTGAATATGACGATCGATTTTGCTAACTTGAGTGATACATTAATTTAATTTCCAATCAATTGATCGAGGGTATGATTCATTTTCGTGGAAATTGGGCTCAACTATTGTAATCTTTAATTCCCCAAGTTTCATTCATAAAATTACTAGTATTGCTAGATTTTAGGTTAATTTTTTTAATTTGGGTTTTCACCTAAGCTATGTACCAAGACCATCCATTAAATTTAATTTTTTTCTTTATAACAATATAGTCAATGTCTTAATGATCAGGAATCAGAATTCAGGAGTCAAGATACTCAACTTTTGAGTAGTACAGTACTTGTCACAAAAAAGCCACACCCCAAATATTCGGGTGCGGCCTAAAAACACTCTACATCATCTGGACCCCACATCATATAATCTACAATTCCGATAGGACAGTTAACTTCATTAATTATCAGCCGTACGATCTAAATCAACGGCCCTCATTCCGAGGCCACTTGTTTGTGTTCGGAATCTATGCGACACCCACTAATCTCTCTCTCCACCTTCACTTGCTCAGAAAAAAAATCACAAACCCTAATTTCCCAAATTGATCAAAATTAATTAAACTCCAATTAATCGTTATTGTACCTCATAATTAATGCCAGGTATATTTTGTTCCTATTAATTACTGCCCACACCAATTAATTTGATCAATTGCTAATTTAAATTTGTTAAATTAATTCTCCAATTGTAATATTTTTTTGTGATGATAATGATTGTTCAGTGAGCTGGGACTATTTGTTGAGCTGAAATATTTGGTGGGTATTTTTTGTTTTTCATTGAATTTAGTTAATTTTATTAAAGATTACAACTTTACCTTTAAATTTGTGAATTAATCCCCCAATAATTATATTAATCTGATGATAATGTTCAATGTTCATTGAATTTAGTTAATTTTATTAAAGAATGCAACTTTACCTTTAAATTTGTGAATTAATTCCCAAATAATCATCTTAATGTGATGATACTGTTCAATGAGCTGGGACTATTGTTGAGCTGAAATCTTTGGTGGGTATTTTTTGTTTTTCATTGAATTTAGTTAAATGCAATAAAGTATGAAACTTTATTGGTTTTATGGGCCCAATGAGCTTAAATTTGACCTTTGAATATTTTCCTTGGACAATTCTTTGGATATGATAAGTTTGCTTCAATAAATTGAATGTGGACAGTTTGCCATTTCCTTTATATTGTCAAAAGTTTTGTCCTAGAGAAGACCCTTTAACTCTTTGAAATCTCTTTCAAAATATAAGATTAAAAATTAAAGAAATTTGATATTATGAAAGTAATTTATATACGAATCTAATGATATAACTTTCATTATTTTGAACGGAGTATTTTTTTTAGTACTAAACTGATGGTCAATGACTCTCCTCGAAAGGTGAGAACGACGATTTTTTTATATTAGAGGGAGTCAGAATTTAGAGATGTTTTCAGTGGTTAGAACTTGAACTTAGTAGTATCGGACTTTAACTGACCGGTTGGTTGAAGTTCATATCTTTTCTGCATCTATGTGCGCTCCTTTTGGAATAGAATAACTGTTACATCTTATATGTGTCCCTTGACCGAAATCAGAAATGTATAGTATGATATGATTGCTTATTTGAGTGAGCTTTAATTTGCAGTGGTGTTCTGTTTGTACATTTGCATGTAGAGTTGTGGAATTGGATGAATGTGGTGGGTAGAAATGGGTATGATGGTGTCTTAGCTTGAAGTATGGACTTGCATGGGGAGTGAGATTATTGATGTAGAAGACAGTAACATGAGGATTCGTGCCTCAGCTGTTGATGGAGATGCCGAAGCTAATGAAGGTGGAGAGGTGACCCCTAGTCCAACTGATGTTTCTGTAGGTCAGGATGATGGTATTGTCGGCATTATCGAGCCGCAGGTCGGTATGGAATTTGAGACTGAAGCTTCTGCCAAGGCATTTTATGATGAGTATGCGAGGCGTTTGGGGTTTAGTGCCAAACTCTGCCAGACTGGCCGTTTTAGACCTGACAGTCCTGTCATGTCTAGACAGTTCGTGTGTACCAAAGAAGGTTCAAAAAAGAAGTCCTCTGATGTGTGTGACGCCATGTTGAAGATTGAGATGAAGGGTACCAGGTGGTCTGTGACAAAATTTGTTAAGGAGCATAACCATGCTTTAGAGAGCTCCAATAAGGTGCATAGTATTCCGCCACGTAGGCATTTTGCGGGTTCTGTGAAGAATGTGGCTGATGTTTACCAATCAGCAGTTGTGGTGCCTACTGGTGTTATGTATGTGACTATGGATGGAAACTATGGAACTCAGACATCTGCTGAAGTAAGCCGTGGAGCGAGGAGTGGATCTCCTATAGAGTCAAACCGCCAGGTCAAAAGCTCTAATTGCATGAACTATGCAACGCTTAGGCCCTCTGCTCAAAAGAAAACGTTTGGCAAAGATGCTCAAAATATGCTTGACTACTTTAAGAAAATGCAGGCAGAAAATCCTGGGTTCTTCTATGCTATACAACTTGATGATGATAATCGAATGGCCAACGCATTTTGGGCAGACGCAAGATCAAGGACAGCCTATAGCCATTTTGGTGATGTAGTTACACTAGACACTTCATACAGAGTTAACCAGTATAGAGTGCCATTTGCTCCCTTCACTGGTGTGAATCATCACGGTCAACCTATTTTGTTTGGCTGCGCATTGCTTTTAGATGATTCTGAGGCCTCCTTTGTATGGTTGTTGAAGACATTTCTTACCGCTATGAGTGATCATCTTCCAGTTTCTATTGTTACGGATCAAGACAGAGCCATACAGACTGCAGTCAGTCAGGTATTCCCTAAGGTTCGGCATTGTATTAGTAAGTGGCATGTCCTGAGAGAAGGCCAGGAAAAGCTGGCGCATGTTTGTCTTGCTTATCCTAATTTTCAGGTGGAACTGTACAATTGTATCAATTTGACAGAAACGATTGAGGAGTTTGAATCTTCTTGGGCATCAATTATCGAGAAGTATGATCTTAGGAAGAACGACTGGCTTCAGTCTATTTATAATGCTAGAAAACAATGGGTACCGGTGTACTTTCGAGATTCATTCTTCGCTACAGTTTCCCCCAACCAGGGAGTTGACTGCTCGTTTTTTGATGGTTACGTGAATCAACAGACCACATTGCCAATGTTCTTCAGACAGTATGAAAGAGCTATGGACTACTGGTTTGAAAAGGAAATAGAAGCAGATTTTGAGACAATCTCTAGTACACCAGTTTTACGAACACCATCTCCCATGGAGAAGCAGGCTGCGAACCTTTACACAAGGAAAATATTTGCAAAATTTCAGGATGAGCTAGTAGAAACTTTTGTATATACCGCTAATAGGATAGATGGTGATGGTGATACGAACTCATACCGCGTTGCAAAATTTGAGGATGATCATAAGACATATACAGTGACTCTAAATATCTCTGATTTGAGGGCAAGCTGCAGCTGCCTGATGTTCGAGTATTCAGGCATTCTATGCAGGCACATTTTGACAGTATTTACAGTAACCAATGTGCTGACCTTACCTTCACATTACATCTTGAGGCGTTGGACCAGGAATGCCAAGAGCATGATTGTATCAGAAGAACTTGGTCCAGATCATCCACAGGAGTCTATGGCATCAAGGTATAATAGTTTGTGCCGTGAAGCAATTAGGTATGCAGAGGAAGGGGCAATAACTTCAGAGACATATAATGCAGCTCTAACTGTTCTGAGAGAAGGGGGGAAGAAAATTGTTGTTGTGAAGAAAAATGTTGGCAAGATCGCTCCTCCAATCCTTCAAGGGGCCACTACTGGTTATGATGATAAAAAGACTCCTTGTTCTGATACTCCTTCATTGTGGCCCCAACACGATGAAGTTACCCGTCGATTTAACCTCAATGACTCTGCTATCCTCCCTCATTCTGTTGGTGATTTAAATCTTCTTCGCATGACGCCTACGTCCTTTCAACGCGACGATGGTCCTTCTGATAATTTGGTAAGTGACGGAATCTTTTGATAACGTATCCTGCTCTCCTTTGCACTAAGTGTTATGTTAAGTGACTGATTTTTTACTTATTTTCCTAATTAGGTTGTGCTTCCTTGTCTAAAGTCAATGACATGGGTCATGGAGAATAAAAATTCAACACCAGCCAATAGAGTTGCTGTAATCAACTTAAAGGTTTGTATATTAATTTAATATTTATATGGTTGTATGTTAATAATCCAACCCCGACAAATAGCTATGTAATATGTTACGTGACGATTAACACTTAGCAGAAGATTGGTTGAGGTTATGGATTTTATGAATGGTTATTCGATTGGATAATATTGCGTAAAACGAAAGGATTGTTTCGAGCAAGGGAGGAATTAGGGGTGTGCTATAGTACTTCACTAATAGGAAAGCATGCTCCATTTTCATGTTCAAGCCTTTATAGGTTAGACACCGACGCCTTTTGATTTCAGTGATCCTAGTGACTCTTGAGATCTGCATTATAAAGAATGTTTTGCGGTGGAAAATTATTCAGTGTACAAACATGAAGTGCTAACCTAATTAGAGCAGTCCAACCTGCTAAAACCTTGAGGAGATAAGGTTACAAATGATGTCACTCTGTTCTGTATCTGAAGACCCTTATCTAGCTGGTCTCTTGAGCTTGTTTGAAATGGTTGTTTAGAATTATTGGGTTTGCATGATACTAATGATCGTCACTAAAGATATTCTCACTAAGCATTTCGGGCAAGGGACAGGACAGCTTTTTTTCTCGATATCTGACCCGGCTCTCGCCTCACCCGAAAAAAAAAAAAAAAGATAAATTGTAGCTCGCCTATATTTCATGCTGTGGTTTGTGGACTGTTGTCGATAGGGCTGTTTATAATCCTGTCCATTCTGCGGTCCTTGGAAAACAAGAAGTCTTTTTTTTTTTAATTTTGACCTTACAAGGTCAAAGTCCGGTCCAGTCTCCGGTTCTGATTTTTTTAAAGTCTGTTCCCCCGGTCCAGTCTGGTTCTGGATCGGTGAACAACCCTAGTTGTTGATACTATCACCATTTTTGGAAAGAGAACCATATATTTTTGTAGTTGGAGCTAGCTGCCTTTTTTTGACACAATTTTTTCCCTGTGCAGTTGCAAGATTACAGCAAGAATCCTACAGTAAAATCAGAAGTAAAGTTTCAGCTCTCTAGGATTACTTTGGAACCTATGCTTAGATCAATGGCTTACATCAGTGAGCAGCTTTCAAGTCCCGCCAACAGGGTTGCTGTTATTAATTTAAAGGTATGTGTTTTGCTTGGTCTAGTAATTTGTTATGATTACTTCTCCAAAAAATTGATGTCTGATATGGTGGTATTCTTTTAGTTTCAAACAACATAAATGATAAATCACACAAATGGTAGAAAATATTATTCCTGGTTTTCAACTAGCGCGCACTTTTCTTTTCGTTACATTTGTCTGGGGAGCGGAAGTTGGTTGCTTCTAAATATTAAGCTTGTGGTTCCTTCAGAGCTTATCAGAAAGTTATTTGTACTGCTAATTACCTAACTAGAGGCACATTAAATAATTATGTGAGTGGGTTTCTGTGATGACAAGCACGTTGAGAATTCAGTGTTCAAGGCGTCTTGTTATAGATTTGGTTCTTACTCTCCGTGTTTATCATTTGCCCTTGTAGTATCTATTATTTGGGACCTTAGTAATGGATCTCAACTCTAGTCTGAGTTATAAATAAGCTTAGTCAAATCCTGCAGTTAAACATCTGATGATCTGAACCAACAATATGCAACTCAGGTAGTAGTGATAGCTTCGTCTAATCCCTGATGGAATTTTGTAAAGTTACTGACCCTTAGGCGCCTAAATGATTGTGAGGAGAATAGCCCCAAGCCCCCAATCTCTTCAATTTTTGTCACAGGTCCAGCTTGATAAAACTTGAGGACTCGCCTTACCATGCAACAGAAGATCATTTTGGCAAAGTATGCAGTAGACAGTAGGAATATGTCTGGTAGGGTTAGGCTTGAGCGTTTGACTAGACTTTGTTTGAACTATGAACACTTTTCGAATAGATTAATCTGGTCTTGTTTACTTCGAAAATCACGCAAGTAGTCAGCTTATTTTTGGTGGCACTACTTATGTTACCTGACTTTGTATTTGATAATGATTTTGAATTTTACGAGGTATATGTTCCCGTGTTGATAATGACTAGTTCTTTTACCTTATTTTAGTGTTGCATTCGCTTGCAAGCAATCTATGAATTTTGATGTGTTTTACTTTCATCTACCTAATGGAAGTAACAATCTTATCACTTTTAATTTCGTTGGTAGATTATGTACTAGATTGGTTTGTAGAGTTCATCGACATTTGGTACCTAGGTCATGAAATTGTCATCTGATGCAGGCATACCCCATGCCTAGTGTAATATATGTCAAATATAGTATTAGATGTGAAGTGCACCATTCGACCACTTAACTGAGAAGTAATAAATCTTATCACATTTAATACATAGTAGTCCAGTGGACTCGCAAGGCCGAACTCAACGCACACGGCTAATCGTGAAAGGAAACAACGTAACACCGAATTCGGGACCCAAGGATTTACGGACAGGAAGATCAACACGTCATAGCGCTTTCGATGCGACCTTTGATGGTAGCTATTCAACATCAAGGCGGGTGGGGTATAAGCCCACTCACCTTGGAGATGTAGCGTCCCAACCGAGGATTGTTAGCATCAAGGCATTCAACCGTATCCTCTCCGAAGCAGATGACTATAAGACGCGTCGATTATCCAATCGCACCCGACGGTTGTTGTTTGAGGTAATTTACGTCACCCCAGGAGCGTTGAAAGGCGTTGAAAGGCAGACCGAAGGCTTTACGCAATGGATATGACCAACGTTATAAAATGTTGGTTATAGCACACGAAATTTACCAAGTATGTTCATAAGGAATATTGGAGCATACTTGAAGCATGTGGCAATGCCATTCTTCCTTCTTTATAGTTTTACGGTGTCTTTCAAACTTAATTCAAACATTTGCATAATGGACAAAACCGATGGTTTGGGCTATGTCAGGCTACTTTTTGCCAATTATCTTGTTCCATTCTCCATTATAAGTGTCTAAAATATCTCCTGCCAATTTTCGTCCAATTCTATTTCGGGGTCGAAATGAGGTTCCACGAAAAAACGAGCTCTTTGTGTCGATTTTCGATTTTTCGAAAAAGTTTTGAAACTGAACAAGCATGCTCTTAGAGTATATTGGGGCATAGTGGGAGCATATGGATATGTGATTCCTTGTTTTGATAGATTTTCAGTGTGTTTATCGTTCGATTCGAACATGTGAATAATGAACAAAACCGATGGCTTGGGCTATGCTTGGTTACTTTTTGCCAATTTTCTTGTTCCATTCTCCATTATATGTGTCTAGGATGTGCTTGCCAATTTTCGTCCGATTTTTTTTTGTTTGGCCGAAATGAGGTTTATTCGTGGGTTATAATCCACAAAAACCAGTTTTTTGTGTCGATTTTTTATTTTTCAAAAAAAGTTCTGAAAGTGAACAAACATGTTCCTAGGGTATACTGGGGCATAATTGGAACATATGACAATGTCATTCATTCGTCTTGATAGATTTCTGGTGTGTTTATCGTTCGATTCGAGCATGTGAATAATGGACAAAACCAATGGTTTGCGCTATGCCAAGGCTCATTTTTGCCAATTTTCTTGTTCCATTCTCCATTATATGTGTCTATGATGTCTCCTGTCAATTTTCGTCCGGTTCTATTTCGAGGCCAAAATGAAGTTTTTTCGTGGGTTATAATCCGCAAAAACCAGTTTTTGTGTTGATTTTTTATTTTTAGAAAAAAGTTTTGAAAGTGAACAAGCATGCTCCTAAGGTATATTGGGGCATAATTGGAGCATATGGCAATGCATTTCTTCGTCTTGATAGATTTCCGGTGTGTTTATCGTTCGATTCGAGCATGTGAATAATGGACTAAACCGATGGTTTGCGCTACGCGAAAGCTACTTTTTGCCAATTTTCTTGTTTCATTCTCCATTATATGTGTCTAGGATGTCTCCTGCCAATTTTCGTCCGATTCTATTTCTGGGCCTAAATGAGGTTTTTTCGTGGGTTATAGTATACAAAAACCAGCTTTTTGTGTCGATTTTTGATTTTTCGAAAAAAGTTCCAAAAATGAACAAGCATGCTCCTAGGGTATGTTGGGCATAATTGGTGCATATGGCAATGTCATTCCTTCGTCTTGATAGATTTCCTGTGTGTTTATCGTTCGATTCGAACATGTGAATAATAATGAACAAAACCGATGGTTTGGGATATGTCTAGGCTACTTTTTGCCAATTTTCTTGTTTTATTCTCCATTATATGTGTCAAGAATGCATACCGCCAATTTTCATCCGATTCTATTTCGGAGCCAAAATGAGGTTTTTTCGTGGGTTATAGTCCACAAAAACCATTTTTTGTGTTGATTTTTTATTTTACGAAAAAAGTTCCGAAAGTGAACAAGCATGCTCGTAGGGTATATTGGGACATAATTGGAGCATATGACAATGTCATTTCTTCGTCTTGATAGATTTCCGGTGTGTTTATCGTTCGATTCGAGCATGTAAATAATGGACAAAACCGATGGTTTCCGCTACGCGAAATCTACTTTTTGCCAATTTTCTTGTTCCATTCTCCATTATATGTGTCTAAGATGTCTACTGCCAATTTTCGTCCGATTCTATTTTTGTGCCGAAATGAGGTTTTTTCGTGGGTTATAGTCTACAAAAACCAGCTTTTTGTGTCGATTTTTGATTTTTCGAAAAAAGTTCCGAAAATGAACAAGCATGCTCCTAGGGTACATTTGGGCATAATTGGAGTATATGGCAATGACATTCCTTCTTCTTGATAGATTTTCGGTATGTTCGTTATATTCAAACATGTGAATAATGGACAAAACCGATGGTTTGCGTTACGCCAAGGCTACTTTTTGCCAATTTTCTTGTGCCATTCTTCATTATATGTGTCTAGGATGTATCATGCCAATTTTTGTCCGATTTTTTTTCATAGGCCGAAATGAGGTTTATCCGTGGGTTATAGTCCACAAAAACTAGATTTTTGTGTCTTTTTGATTTTTCGAAAAAAGTTCTGAAAGTGAACAAACATGCTCCTAGGTATACTGGGGCATAATTGGAGCATATGGCAATGTCATTCTTTCGTCTTGATAGATTTCTGGTGTGTTTATCGGTCGATTCGAGCATGTGAATAATGGACAAAACCGATGTCTTAGGCTATGTTTGGTAACTTTTTGCCAATTTTCTTGTTCCATACTCTATTGTATGTGTCTAGAATGCATACTGCCAGTTTTCGTCCGATTCTATTTCGGGGCCGAAATGCGGTTTTTTTGTGGGTTATCGTCCAAAAAAACCGGTTTTTTTTTAGCATGCTCTTAAAGTATATTGGGGCATAGTGGGAGCATATGGCAATGTCATTGCTTGTTTTAATAGATTTCCAGTGTGTTTATCGTTCGATTCGAGCGTGTGAATAATGAACAAAACCGATGGCTTGGGCTATGCTTAGTTACTTTTTGCAATTTTCTTTTCCATTCTCCATTATATGTGTCTAGGATGTGCCCTGCCAATTTTCGTCCGATTTTTTTTTTTTTGGGTTGAAATGAGGTTTATTCTTGGGTTATAGTCCACAAAAACCAGTTTTTCGTGTCAATTTTTGATTTTCCCGAAAAAGATTCAAAAGTAAACCAGCATGCTCCTAAGGTATACAGGGTAATAATTGGAGCATATTGCAATGTCATTCCTTCGTCTTGATAGATTTCTGGTGTGTTCGTTCTATTCGGGCATGTGAATAATGGACATAACCGATGGTTTGCACTACGCCAAGGCTACTTTTTGCCAATTTTCTTGTTCCATATTTCATTGTATGTATCTAGAAAGAATACTGTCAATTTTCGTCCGATTCTATTTCGGGACCGAAATGAGGTTTTTCGTGGGTTATAGCTCACAAAAACCAGTTTTTGTGTCGATTTTTGATTTTTCAAAAAAAGTTCCGAAAGTGAACAAGCATGCTCCTAGGCTATAATGGAGCATAATTAGAGCATATGGCAATGTCATTCTTTCGGCTGATAGATTTCCGGTGTGTTTATCGTTCGATTCGAGCATGTGAATAATTGACAAACCGATGTCTTGGGCTATGTTTGGTTACTTTTTGCCAATTTTCTTGTTCCATACTCTATTGTATGTGTCTAGAATGCATACTGCCAATTTTCGTCCGAATCTATTTCGGGGCCGATATGCGGTTTTTTCGTGGGTAGTCCGAAAAATCCAGCTTTTTTTGTCGATTTGCGATTTTCCGAAAAAAGTTTCGAAAATGAACAAGCATGCTCTTAAGGTATATTGGAGCATAGTGGGAGCATATGGCAATGTCATTGCTTGTTTTGATAGATTTTCAGTGTGTTTACCGTTCGATTCGAGCGTGTGAATAATGAACAAAACCGATGGCTTGGGCTATGCTTGGTTACTTTTTGCAATTTTCTTGTTCCATTCTCCACTATATGTGTCTAGGATGTGCCCTGACAATTTTCGTCCGATTTTTTTTTTTTGGCCGAAATGAGGTTTTTTTGTGGGTTATAGTCCACAAAAACCAGTTTTTTTGTGTCGATTTTTTATTTTTCGAAAAAAGTTCCGAAAGTGAACAAGCATGCTCCTAGGGTATACTGGGGCATAATTGGAGCATATGGCAATGTCATTCATTCGTCTTGATAGATTTCCGGTGTGTTTATCGTTCGATTCGAGCATGTGAATAATGGACAAAATCGATGGTTTGCGTTACGCCAAGGCTACTTTTTGCCAATTTTCTTGTTCCATTCTCCATTGTATGTGTCTATGATGTCTCCTGCCAATTTTCGTCCGATTCTATTTTTGGCCGAAATGAGGTTTTTTCGTGGGTTATAGTCCACAAAAACCAGCTTTTTGTGTCAATTTTCGATTTTCCCAAAAAAGTTTCGAAATTGAACAAGTATGCTCCTAGGGTATATTGGGGCATAATTGGAGCATATGACAATGTCATTCGTTCGTCTTGATAGATTTCCGGTGTGTTTATCGTTCGATTCGAGCATGTGAATAATGGACAAAACCGATGTCTTGGGCTATGCTTGGTTGCCTTTTGCCAATTTTCTTGTTCCATACTCCATTGTATGTGTCTAGAATGCATACTGCCAACTTTCGTCCGATTCTATTTCGGGGCTGAAATGAGGTTTTTTCGTGGGTTATAGTTCACAAAAACCGGTTTTTTTGGTCGACCGGGAAATATTCCGAAAGTGACCAAGTGATCCCTAGTGACTATAAAAATATGTTTGGGCATGTGCCCATCTAGCCTTGGTTTATGGTACCCTTTGGCTACCCCATGCTATGACTTGGCTAGACAAATATCCTTGGCGGAACTTTTTTACTTTGCCTAGTGATAACTTTGACGCGTGGCCATCTTTTTTTTTTTTTTTTTGGCACTCAAGCCCCATTCTGCCATTAAATTGGAGGGCCAAATTCAGTGGCATGGCTATCCTTTGGCGCGCCTTCTTTATTATCTGAGAAACCTGCTTCTTTGCAGTTATAGAAACTATTTTCCTGACACATTCAGAAACTCTAGCTCTTCTCTGTCTTTCCTTGCCTTGCGCCTGTATTGCATTGTGAAGGCCCAAAGGCCAATGCCAATTCCAGGATATAGTTTTTAACTTCCTACCATTGAGTGCGCGTCTACAATATTTACCCCAAGCCGTGATGGTGCCTGGTTAAATATTTTGCACCAAATCCTCTTTAGGCATATTAATGATTGAGTCTTTTCTATCCGATTTGTGGATTTAACATGGAGCTAATTTGTTTCCCTTATGATCCTTCAGGATGATGGGGAATGGGAACTCTTGTTTCCTTTACAATTAGGAAAAGAGAGAGGTGGGGAAGACCAACTACAATTATGTAAACTTAAGAATAATCTAATCTTGGTTGTTATTACATATTTGTTTATGCTTTATTTTTTTTATGTATAATGTTTGAGTCACCTTTTATTATCGAACTGAAAAATTTAACTAGTTTTATTTCGTAATTTCAGCTGCAAGACACAGAGACGATCTCAGGAGAGTCAGAGGTTAAGTTTCAGGTTTCAAGGGATACATTAGGAGCAATGTTGAGATCAATGGCTTATATTCGTGAGCAGTTATCAGTTGTGGTAAATGCTTCTGACTTTGTTTTTGCTTTTTTTTTTTTTTTTACCCTTTCACCGAGCAATACCTTTTCTGTCTGGGGACTGTATTGCTTGGAGATCAAGACATCACATTGTGTTCTTCTCTGAAATGTTGTCGATACACAAAATGGAGAGCAAATACACAGCATCAACCATCTCAATTATTTACCGTATATTTCAATTTGTATGTTGTATCTCTGACACTCCCTTGCTGTTTATATTTTCTGTGTTAGGTTGAGCCACTGCAAGAACCACCTTCCAAAAAGCAGCGAAAATAGCAGCTTCAAGTTTTGTTTCTTCATTTCAGGGGTTTGAGGATCAAATCGGCAGCTTTGAAGTTTTGTAATTGTAGGGTTAGGTGTGCAACTGATTAGATGTAAATTCCTGTAGTATAATGTTTTATAATCTTTTACCAGGCATATACAGTTTTGCTTAGTTAGTGTAGTAGAGTGTGGTTCGTGCATTTCTCAATCTACAAGCTTATTTCCTCCAATCAGAAGCCACCAATTTGTAAATGTTTCCTGGTTTACACATTCAAAACAGTGAAATCTTTCACACCCTTCTGCAAATTTTGTTGTGCTAGTTTTTTTTTTTTTTTTTTTTTGTCTTTAAGAAATGTCTTGGTGGTCTAAGTATCGTTGACCAACTGAGAGTCAAGCTAGTTGCTCTTACACTACAGACTGGGCCTAATGAATAATGTAAGGACTAAACCACTTATTGCTTAATAAAGTTGATTGGCTTCGAATTCTGAAGATCGAAATACAATGAGAAAGTAATGTCTTTGAACAACTTGCCTTGTAAGTCCTAAAGGAGTCCGCAAACTGAGAATTATGGCACCAACATGAAGACAAAAGTCATCGGTACTTTATACTCAATCCAGTCAGTCTCAGCTTTATCTTCCAACTGACTTGTAAAACTGAGAAAAGATAAAGGTGCCACCGAAATATGACTACCAAGGTTGCATTTACAGCAAAATACCAACAGATAACAAAGCCCAAAACTCGACCTGGTCTTGATACCCCATCATAGTAAATGATAATGCGTCATGAAGACGGCTTCAGGGTGGCCTGGTCCTCACAACCCAAGAAGAGCAACAGAAACAGCTGAAGCAGCTGAAGCAGCACAGGCCCCTCTAATGGCACAACAGTTTGTCCTCACAAACTCCTGTAGTCAATAACAGTGACTTCATCTTCTGGAGCATCCAGATCTTGGTAACTGCATCCAAATATAAAATATTTAAGTGAAGAGCAATATAAACCATGGGCAAGAATTAAATGTGAGAAGACAATTGCAAGGCACATACGGATGCTCTGATCGTTCACATTCATGCAAGAGTACACAACGCATGCCCTCAGTATTTTGGTTGGACATACAGAAATAATACGTACAGGCAGATAATAGACAACTCAACAACTATAACCACTCAAAACAGATCTACATTACACTAATTTCATTCTTTTTCACATGTGGACTGGTCGTAACTCAAGTTCCTTTACAATTCACACAGAGATCATTGTTCAAAATAAATGTCATGACCAACTTGCTAATCTTCATTTATGTACTTTGTACTAACCAGCAACCAGCCAAGCATAGACTACTACAAAAATTAATAAAATCAAAAGGCTGGGAGTGTTGAATTCATTCCAAAGAAATGTAACATTTAAAAAAAAACACGGGATGCAAGTGGCAAACTGACATTCTTTATGGAGCACCCGAATTAAAATATATATTTTGGGCACAGTTGCAATTTCAAAGAAAGTCACACCCCTTTATTATGATTGAAACAAAGAAAGCAAAGCCAAAAGAAGCACCATGTGAAAGAAGAAAGAAAATACAGAAGTCATAATATTACCTCCGCAGACGCCTAGGATCCTGTCGGAAAGAAGGTGGTAAAATAATAGGAGGCCCAGCCCGCCCGTTTCTCCCTGCTGCCTCAAAAGGAGAAGGCCCCTGATCGCGAAACATCTGCATGGCTACTTCAGGAGGGGCTGGAACAAAAGGTCCCAGAGGGCTACATTCACGACCACAACAACATTAGCTCATTTTCAAAACCATGGTTACAATAGTAGTTTAAAACTAGATTAAAGCTAACTTAATCTAAGTGAGTTACAGTTCCTTTTCTACGCTTGCGCTTATATTCTATTTCATGCGCTAGGACTTAATAACAGGGTGGCTTATTACATTCCTGTTACTGTAATTTCAGTCAAACATACCACGCATACGATATCAAAAGATCTCAACACCTCAAGATAAATTCTAAGACGTGCAAGTTCTTGCTCGATATAAATTTCTACTATAAGAATATCACTAAATTTTTGCCAGCTGGAAGAAGGCTAAAATCAGGCAGTTGGTATAGCTTCTCATGCAGCCTGGCATCGGAGACATGATAAAAAAAAATTAAAAAATAAAAGAAGAGAATTTTGACATACCCAGCACCAGGCACAGGCATTAATACAGGAGGAGGTGCCAAGTCAGCAGCGAATTGAGCAACATGAACGCCCTGCCCTCCAAAGTTTTCAAACATTGGTTCATCAGCATTGCTCTTGTCGGGACCCTCATTATTCGTTGGAAAATCAGCCTGTGGCTTCTCTGGTCTATCAAATCTCTCGCTGCCATTCCTGTCTCTTTCTCTACGCATTCTGTCATCTTTCAAGCGGTTGTCTGGACCTGGTCGCCGTCTTAGCGGCTTTTCCTTCTGCATAAGCCAAATGGAAAAAGATCAGTTTACAGAAGCAACTACATTTTCCTCGACTTCTATTTCCTAAAGCAGATATCCACAGTATGCATTGCAGATCATCATGATCTCCTAGAGTAACAGAAACAATAAATTAAAAAAATACAAGTATTAAAAACCCGGAAAGCAACCATATACTAATACATAGCCCTAAATTGCTGGTTATGAACCCAGAAAAACGCATCGAGTTTACGAGAATTTCCGGCACTACCAGGACTTACACATCACTCACTAACTATTCTTTTAATAAAAACCACATCCCAAACTAAATATTGACCCATCAACCATTGTTTCATCCAATAATCTAGCATTCATCCACACACTGGCTCAAAGAACCCACGAGTAGTGTGAGGACCAGAATATAAGCAAGAAAAATTCACAAAATGGATTCTACTACATCACCGACACAAATTAAAGAGCATACCGGCACAAATTGCTGCATAACGGGCTGCCCACCTGGGGCATCTGAGTCACTGCAGTAAGCAAAATGGTAATTAATACAAGGTCTACAAATTATTTATAACAGAAAGGGAGAACAGGGGCAGGACATACTTCATGTAATTCTGAAAGTATATATCTTCACGCACTTTAGAAGTAAGTTCCATCACCAGTTCTGTATGTTTAAGTTTCAAATGCTTCTGGACATACTCAGAAGCATGAAAAAGCTTTGTGCAGCCCTTGGCACCACAACCATACTTCCACCCGTACTTTTCATCCCTTATTTTTCTGACAAAGGGATCCAGAGCTTCAGCAGCAGCAGCATCGATCTTCTCCTTTGCAGTCATGACTTCCAGTGGATCCGGGTTGCTCAACCTGTCTTGCCAATGTGCATCGAACTTCTTCTCCCATTCTGCCACATTACTAGACACATCGGAACTCTTCCCCTCCGCTCTCACATGCCTGAGGCCCTTGGCTTCTGCAGTTTCAACCATACCATAATAATCCACACCGTGAACACGCCACAGGTAAGTCACAAGAGTATCTAAAAGCTCAATCCCCTCAAGGCCCTTGACCGAAGTTAATCCACGTATAATAATAACAGGACCAATTGATCCACTATGCGATCTTTCTCTATTCATTTTGTCAGTATCATCTTTTGATAAGATATTGTCCTCAATTCTCTTTTCCGAGTCCAGCTTTGTAACAAGTGCTTGAGCTACTTCAATGTCAATTTGAATTCGTCTTGGCTCCGAAGTAACAGAGGGAACCTTAGGTGCAGCTGAAAGATCCGCCTCTCTTGCCTGAATTCGCCCATGCCGCCTTCTTTTACCAACACCATCTGTTTCATCTTCCGAGTTTGGTTCACTTAACTGGCCTGATTTACTGGCACTGGCACCTGGACCCCTGAACAGGTATTGACAAGAAGAAAAGAGTCAACATCTTAGTTAAGTATTGTTACTAAAGAATACCGCAGGAGACATTAAAATTTCCCCTGAGAGAGCGAGAGAGAGAGAGATGAATACAAATCTTACAAGTCTAGGCTCCCACTGTGCAAATCCAGCAAAAAATCTTTCGCAACTTTGCGAGCAAGTTCATTTCTCCTGCAAGGAGTGCATAGCAGTCAGAAGGGAGATATGCTATATACAATCAGTACTAGAAAACAGTATGATTAAAAAGACACCAAAAACAGACGGCACTACGGCAGGGAATTAGACGTCCAGTAAAAGAGCTTGCTGTGGCTACCTGTAATTAGCATGCTCCAACAAGAAATTCAGCGTACCTTTCTATGACAGACAACAAATTTGTAGGATGATATTTGTTCCTCAACCTGCATTGTAAGTTCGAAATCACTTAGAGATCACAAAAAGGCTAAGGATAAATCAAGATAGAGAAAGAACAGAAAAATCAAATACCATTCTTCATCTTTGTGACCTTCAAAGTATGTACGTTTCTGAGTTGAGATATACTCTGACTTGTACTCTTGATATCTGCATAATGATCAAAGATCATGGCAGATTTAATCAGATGCAAACTTAAAATTTTAAATTTCGATTATATATTTGCCAAAAGATGAGGACAAAAGAAACTTTTCTATACCTACGCTCAGCTTCAGATGGTAATACATCATCTTCAAGCTCCTGAATGAATTGCTTGTAAGTCATCAGACCCTCTCTGGAAAAATTAAAGATAGTCGTACTGAGATTCAAGAATTAATAAGCAGAGAGAAAAAACAAAGCAGTTACCCACAATCAGAAATCAGAAAGTGAAAACAGCAGCCGTAAGGGTAACTAAAATGCCAGCAGGTAACATTAGAAGACCTTGCCATTATTGCTTTTACCTTTTTCTTAAGTATCACAATACATACAACTTGCTTTCTCTTTCCTCTTCAGCTATATATTTTTAAGGGTCATTTTAAAATAGATCCAACAACTTATAGTCTAGAAAATCATATGAACCAGATAACAGGGCTGAAGTAGACTGCAGTCCTATCAAATTCCTAATTATCAAACTCATTACCCAAAGACCATCCCAAAAGAGGGGGAAAAAGGATAACTTGGCATCCGAGATTTGCAGCCAAAATGCAACAAAAATAACTCTCATGTTTCAAGTGTTGAGGAAACAAGTATCAAGAGACTGAACAAGAGAAAATGATGTTAAAACCACAAAGCAAATGAAAAAAGAAAACAGTCGAAGAAACGAGAAATTTTTGATAACTAAACGTGAGCCTTTAATATTATAACACAACACCATCAGTCAATGTTAATCTATACTTTTCAAGCTTGATATGTCTAAAGCAACATCCTAGCATCGGATACTCGTCACATATCCATTGTCTACCTCTAATTTGTGAAATTCACACTTTATGAGTCTAATGGTAGTCATAAATTCAACAGAATTGACATAGGCATGATACTAACAAAATTGTATAGTCTTTTTAAAAACCGGAAAACAAATCAGAGAAAAGTTCATTCATTCAATTACATGGGGTGGAATCCAACTGAGCTGGTTCAGCCCACAGATAACTCAAACACTCAAAATTCTTAGATCGTATACTGTTTTAACACAGAAAATATCCATTAAATGTTAAATAAGAAAATTCATGTCTAAGAAACAGGTATTACATGTTAGGCCATGAAAATTCTACCACACTTGACATAAATGGACCAGAAAATCAGCAATAACTCACTGCTAAGTACACTCAAGGGCCCAAAACAACTATGGTAGATAACAAGCCAAAAGCTACCAGGAGTACAGCTATTGCTGCAATTCCTACTAAAAGCTCGAGGCTTATGTACAACAGCACAACGCAACAAGAATCTTTGGTTAAAACCTTCACTAGAGCCTGTCTTTTGAATAATTTAATAACAGTATAGCAAGCACAGAGTAGAATTTGAGTACCAAATTCTTACGAATATAAAAAAGAAAAAGCTTATCGAGACTGCAGTACACATAATCCTCTTGTAGTTTGACAGGTAAGGGCATGGTTATTAACAGCTGTGACTACAATAAACCAATATCGATAAAACCCTACATACGAAAAACATGAAACCTCACTGATGATGGAGCAAATAACCCAGCACAGTCTTATTAAGAGCAGATTTACGTAAATTTGGGAGTTGATGGACTATCTTTTTTTCACTCACTGTTCGAGTAGGCAAGGACAATTTTTTCAACACCAACAAATAAAACAATATTAATCGCAGGAATTCGGAGAATCCTTCTGAAAAGGGCTTTCCCCCATAGAATAACATAAAATTGTAAATATAAGAAAGACAAACGAAAAAGAATTTTATTCCATTCGACAACTGACCTCTGAATGTTCCCTGCATTTGAAGAGTCCCCGAAACCACCACGAGCATCCCAGTCTGAAAGCCAGATAAAAACCAATTAACTCAGGACAAATTGAAACGATAACCATTTGTCACAAGTGCTTCAGAGGCACTTGACAAAATAGACCACAACCAATTATCTACCACCAGGTATGCCCTTGAGGGCTTAAGATTTTCTGGATGTCACAGTGCATATGGCTACAAAAAAGGATGCAACTAGAAAAGAAAAAAAATGAAGAGACAAGGAAAGGAGAAAGGAAGATAGGACATAAATCAGATCACGATTCTACTCCAAAACGCACTATTCGTACTGTCATACCTGCACTCAACTTTTGTTAGATCACCTGAACGGGGCCTTTGTGTGTACATCATCATCAAGAACTTTAGATCTGAACCCAACTGGATAATATGGACTCAACTTGAAAATAGTGTTACAAATGGTTGAAGAAGAAATCCTCAATCCAACCATTTAAAACACTATTTTTCAAGAACTGTCCAACCCAGCAATCATTCAATTTCTGAAAACAACTCAGCGGCCAAATTTTAATGTGTTTGTGTTTGTAGCTATGTCCTAGAAGTCAGACGCAATTCGTATACTTATCTCCAAACGAAGAGCAGTTCTGAGATTACTGACTCAGCTCGTAAAGGAAAGCTGCACCTTTTCACCGTATCATGTAAAACACCCAATGATACTGGAGCCGTATTTATGATTCCCAAGTTGATTGAAAGCAGCATACACTAATTTTTTCCCTAAACCCATGAACTTGCTTCTACATAGGCAACAATGCCCACTTTATGTGAACTTGACACCCAAGGAAAGCATAATGCCGATCATGTCCAAGACTTCAATGAGCTAGAGCTGACAAGATCATATTTATCACCTCCATAATCAGGTCCAGCTACACCTAACAACCTTCGGAAAAAAAAGAACGTGCATCCACAAGTAAAATAGAGGGACTTGGGTAAACAAGCTACATAGGCGAAGAGAGATGCTTTTGAAGTTCATAAGCCATCATCATCATTAGTACGGAGCATTTCCTCGCCTCGAACTAGCCACTTAGAAGATAGAGATGGCATGAAGAGAAAATTTACAAGATGAGTCAAATGCTTCCAGATGTCTTGTATAGATAATTTTACCAATTTGAAGTTTACAGCTGACATGACTAATCTGCTTTGCTATGCGTTTGGGTAGTCTGTATAAGCAGACACATGAGACAAAATCAACCATGCAAATAGCTTTTAATCTTGTTGCATCCCAGAGTATCAGGAAAATCATTCATTAAAGTTTAATATCCATTTGCAGTACACATTGTCCTTTACGTTTGTTTTTGTTTAACTTCTAAATAACGAATTTAGAAATAGAATGAATACCAGTGGAACAGTGCACATATCTAGTTTGAGTAATCATTAGAAATAATCTCAAACACGCAATAGAAAAATGAGTGCCACTAGAACTAATCACAATGAAAACAGTTACCAGTATTTCGAACTATTAAAGTGCAAGAAGCAGGCAATTACCAGATGGACCACCAGGATAGCCACCATGGCGGAATCTACCATGAGGCCTGTCATCAGCATAACCAGGCCTCCCACCCATTTCTCGGTCATATCCACCAGGGTGATCATAACCAAACCTGCAGTTGAAAACGTTGAGACATTAATACACACTACTGAACCTTACTAGAAATGATGAATAAACTATGACAGCCAAACCCAAGCCAGTGTAATAGTAAAACAAGAGCTCCACCACTTTATATCATATAAGTCATCGCCAGCACAGTTAATAAGGGAGAGATGAACCCAACAGATATGTTCAAGATACAACAATTTCCTTTGCATGTCATCATAGAACCTAATTCTGACCCTAACTCCATTCTACCTACATTCTTCACCAAAAATTCCCTTTGCATGTCTTCAAAACAAACTTCACAAGTTCACATTACAGTCAAACACAATACCCACAATATACATCGATCTATCAGAGCAGTATAAAACATGATGAATAAGTTGTTCGCAAACTTGATAGAATCAACACCTACATTTTCAGCTACAATACTCCTCCAACCTCATCAAAATTTACACTCCAAAACAACTACAATAATATCAAAACCAAAGAAAAATATCGACAAAACTTCTCTTATAGAACAAAAAGGTAAAAACAGAAAAAAGAGAATAACTTCTTTGCAAACCCTAACTCAATCCATCTCACCAAAGCTCTCTCCCAACAAAGAGAGCTAACATGCTTTTGAACCCTAACTCAATTCAACCTACACTCTCATCTCAATTACTTTATTCTCAACAACATACTTATCTACATTATTAATTCCTCCCAATTCAACAAAATTCACATCAAAATCAAACACATAATCTATCCAATCAAATCAAAAAAAAAAAAACTAAAAGAAGGAAAAAGGAAATTACTTTATTCTCAACAACATACTTATCTACGTTATTCATTCCTCCCAATTCAACAAAATTCACATCACAATCAAACACAGAAATACCCAATCAAATCAAAACCATAAAAATAATATTTTTCAAGGAAAAAGGAAATTACTTGTTCTCAAACCTAAGCCTAGATATCGGTACCATTCATATCTACAGCACTATAAAAATCACCATTTCAACTAAAATCACACATTAAACACACCCAATCAACACCACTGAAAAAAAAAGGTAAAATGGCGATAAGAGAATTACTTGTTGCCAATCAAAATGGAATTCACATCAACATAAATCACAAATATCATCCAATCATATCAAAAACCACAAAAATAATATTGAAAAAAAAAATGGTAAAACAGAATACTTGCTCGCAAACCCTAGCTCAATTCAACCTACACTCTCATCTTCAATCCTTTTCACACCGAATACGCATTGAATACAATCTAAAAGTTCATATGGTACACAATATCATTCTTAACTAGAGTAGTATAGTCAGCAAATCCGAGAAAACCTAACCCTAGCTCTCAATATCATTCTCATCTACATTATTAATTCCTCCCAATTCATCAAAATCCAAACTTAACCCTAGCTATCAATATCATTCATAAATTCAACAAAATTCGCATCAAAAATAAACACAGAAATACCCAATCAAATCAAACCAACAAAAATGACATTTTTAACGGAAAAAGGAAATTACTTGTTCACAAACCTAACCCTAGGCTCCCTAGCTACCAATATTAACCATATCTAACCCTAGCTATCAATCAATTAATATCATTCATATCTACTTATCTACAGCACTATAAAAATCAGACATTAAACATAGCCAATCAAAAAAAGGTAAAATGGCAAAAAGACAATTACTTGTTATTGCCAATCAAATAAAAACAAGCTAAAAAACAAAAAGGGGAAAAAGGAGTATACTTGTTCCCAAACCTAAACCTAGCTATCAATATCATTCCTATCAAGTTATCTATAAAGATCAGACATTAAACATACCCGATTAAAATTTTTTAAAAATAGGTAAAATGGCAAAAAGAAGATTACTTGTTATTCCCAATCAAATAAAAACAAGCTAAATTATGTAAAAGGGAAAAAGGGAAAAGGAGTATACTTGTTGTTCCCAAACCGGCGGTCCCCCCCGGGCCCACCACCATGCCCTCTCCCCCCGCCACGTGGACTCCCGCCACGTCGATTATCACCATACCCATCATCATTATCCCTCCTGCGCTTAAAGGGGGGGTAGGGGGGAGGAGATCTCCGATCGCTGTTGTTGTTGAACCCGCGTCGATCGCGGTAGGGAGGGGGGGAGGGGCTGAGGCGGCGCTTGTAGTCG
>CAAKMY010059645.1:1218-21335 GCA_901111285.1 Corrigiola litoralis
GTATATCAATTGGACTGCAGGTCCGATCCATGAGCTCATTCTATATCATATCATGTCGACATTATATGGACTTACATGTAAGATCCCTGATTACATGTCCAACTATATATGTCCATCAATACTTCACATATGCTTATCAAATCATCGGTTCCACGTATATACCGGTATAATTAATATCTAATTCTCTTTACATAGACTTTTCTAGTCAATACTGATCAATGATATCTGAATATCCGTGTGTAAGGTACCATGCATTCAATATAGGCCATCTATTATAATTCAGATATCTATGCCTCTTCATGGGCACTATGCGTCTTCATGCGCACATTACTCTCCAAGAGTACCAACTGCACCATCTTGCCATTCTTCTTGTACTATATCTTTAAACAATGGAACCGTGCATATTTTCATAACACACTTCAAGTGTATACATCTTAATATAATAGGCAAGGTATATATTTCGAGTCATAAATATTTATGATAGAACATATCTTGATATATAAATGAAGCTGAAAATATATCACAAAACTTAGTTCAATAACATCATATCAATTCCATGAACCTCTATAAAGTGATTTCACTTCTCATAAACATTTAAACTTTCAAATATGTCGGGATCAATTCACTATAAGAATTTATTATTACCAGTTTCTTCACAATTTTCTCCCCCTAAGCTGGGAAAAACTATCCCAAATGGATAGTAATAAGGGGCACAAATTACAACTGGTTATGCCCAGCTTAGATTACACAAACCATATTCTCATTATATAAGCTTCACACATTGGTTCTTTTTAGGAGAACAATATATAATCATAGGGAGTGTATATTTCTTGCAGTTGGTTTTCTGTGTGCTAATGCAAAATTATTGCCCCATACAGGAGATCAACTTAATCAATTCATCTTAACTTTTCATAAGCTACTCAAAATAGGATATCATACGAGAAATTCATGTCTTTTAATGCCTTCAACCATAGAATATTCGACAACTTATAGGCTAATTAAATATCAAAATCTCCTAAAACTCTGGACAAATTATATATGACCTCAAATGACACTCAATCTCGGTGTAGTGTCTTGCCTTTCATATAACATAAATACAGTCCGAGAGATATTTAGCACACTATTCACTTTATCTCAAGAGAAACTTTAAATTTCTTAAAACGGGTTATTTTCTACACCTGGATGGCCTTAACTGTCACATTTATTCAAAGAAAATTCACATACGCCAAACTAGCTGTATCTCATGATCATCATCTTATACTTTATAACATATTCCTGAAACTGGCCAGATAAACGATGTGACTTAGGGACACAAACTGGTGTCAACCTAAAATTGGCAAGACTATTTATCAACTTCTCATGGAAGACAATTTTGTACTCTTCTAGAGTATCAAATAACAACTGCTCTTTAGGACTCAGGAGCCTTTATCCTTTAGGAATGATTTATGCTCTTACAAAGCTACTTTTCCACTTATATCATATATCAATCAAAATAAACATAACTATCTTCAGGATAGTACCATATTGAGTAACATACAATAATATATTGTGTGAACTAAGTCCACCTCACAAAACCACAAGATATTTTTCACCTTATAAAGAAGAGTGTAGATCTATATATTGTCTTCCTCCTTTTCTTAAAATACAAACATTCATACAACATATATAAGTCCACTCTAAAATATATAGCCAAAACTCATATGAGGCATGTACACATGTACGTACTATTGTAAAATATTTGCAAATGATATTGAGCTTACAACACAAGTTCTTAGCTCTCACTCGAAATTATAATTCGGAATAATGATTTCTTGAGCTTAATTAGGAATCTGTAGTACTTCTAGACACATGCATTAATAGTCATAGATGCCATGACATTTTCTTTCTGTTCCATGTTTGATGACTGAAAATCTATATAAGTACTATTAAAAGGCGTTGAATGCGTAGGAACATGCCACGTTGCATTACACGTCCCCTCCAACTCAATAGCCACATCATCAATTACCTAATAAATCACATAACTAATGTGTGTCATCAAGTCATTAATCATTAATATATGACTTTTAAGATTCTCTAAACAAGTATGTCAATAATCGAAGAATAAAATTTAGGTCTTATTCCACCTTTATTACATGAATGTAACTCCAAATGCACCTACAAAATTAATATATCAAATCAATAGTCTTTGGCTCATTATTGTAATAATCATTTCGCGGCATTTTCCCAACAATTAGGTTATAGGACATACTATATTACTATCATACTCATCTACCTCTATATGAAAAGATAAGCTATAACTCATTGTTAACGATCATCAATGATACCATTTTTATTGTCGATCCCTTCAGGCTTACCTACCGCAAACAAGAAAATCCGCCACCAATAATGCTCAAAACTTTTTGCATTACTCAATGACGAATTAATAGAAGGAGATCAAAATTAGTTTACGTGCTACACTCATGCCTAATAGTGAGCATATAAAAAATGGTTGTTCAGCACAAAAAAAAATCAACGACAACATATTGATTACAACGACCATTCTATATCTACAACGATCATTCAACCTTCACCAAAAACAAAAGTCTGATGAAAAAATTACAATACATGGCCAACATTGGGACCAAAACCTACCGATCGTTATTGTATTTAATACTGGTGCCATCAAGTACCTATGTAAGACCAAAAAAAAAGCAAAAAAGAAATAAAAACAATTGATTAAGTATACATATACCACATCGCAAAATAATAAGAATAAACAAAAGAGAAAATTCACCTTAGAAATTGTTTCATGCATTATGATTTTTTAATCATTATGTCACATATTCATGAAATTTGTGAGCTACTATAAAATCATACAATCATTAATTGTTTTCAATGAGTCGAAAATAGTTGTGTCAAAATATTATTTGATTTAGTATAATCAAAACAATTCCGTGCATCGCACGGGCCAAAAACTAGTTTCTTATAATAACCTCTCTACTCATACAATTCTCTAAAACTCATTTTCTAGCTAATATCATGTAACATATAAACATGCTTGTAATTTTCATTAACTTTTCATTCACTTCAGGGAATGAAACTTTGTAATATGAATACTTTTTCGTGGGGAATATTGAACACCTTCCCTTCTATAAAATCTCTAGTATGTAGGTAGTATATATGTTGTACGAAGCATCAATACTATATAACCAAGAGACATTAATCTCATTAGATCTCCAAAGAGTACTACATATAGTCCCACTTAAACATGAACTTCTGGTCATGATTTTAATGAACTAAAATTTCAATCACTATATCTTTCTTGAGTCATTAAGTAGAAACACATGCTCTCACTATATTTCTCAATATTACACATATGCATTCAAACCAAATCTGGACTTCAGGCCAATAAATTGTTATAAGTTTCATATGTAAGACTCATCTATACTACTTCTTGCAAATGGTCTCATAATTCTCAAATATTGTATTACTTACGAGAGTGTAAAAGCATATAGAAACTGCTGATTCACACATGAATAGGAAACTCATGATAGAAAATAAGTTATGTAATAAACACATCCCGCACAAGAGCAATATAAACTAAGACTATAATCATTCAAATCTCATGACACCTGAACTTGGCTCAATTTAGGCCTCATTAGATCATAAACATAAGAGTAAACCTCTCAATATCTTTTTATGAGAAATATCACAATAAGCTAGACTAACACCCCATAATCGATCATAGAGCCGATAAAATCAAATTCTTGTCATACGATGTTGGTGCAAGAATCTAAAAAAAAAAACTAGATCGAGCTCATAAAATCATTATGCCGGCGAATAAATATTAAGAAGAAAACAATTTCTACCTTTATGTCCCAAAACAACAAGTATTTGGTCAAATTAAATCCAAGTAGCATGGCATGGTATGCTCGAGAATTTTATACAATACAATAATAGAGATGGCATATTGATCGGACATATGCATTAATAACTATGAATACCCAAGACTATATATTCCATATACTATTAAACAATATGCATCATGTAAAATGCTGAAGCAATGATATATATCACGGGGTGAACCAATATACGTATACACCAACAAGTCTCTCCCCTCTTTCCTCAAAAAGTAGAACAAAACCCTTCTATTGCGAGATCGACAATATATAATACCATGATAATAAAAAAAATAAAAAAATACCAATTTTACATCTGTGTAACATCAATCAAACAAAATTGATCATCATGATGACTTGATGAACAATAGAAACATGCCAAACCATCTTAAAGAAGAACAAGGTTGTGGGTATACCGATGCTATATTGATATTATAAATCCATGTCCAATAGGAAATAGCCGACAAAAAGGTAGTACATAACTACATATGCATATCAAACACATTAACATATGATTCTCATCCTTGACTTTTACCTTCTTGTTTCGTAACAACAGATTAACATCTAAAGTAAGTAGTCACATATCTCCCAAAGAAAAGAAAATCATATATGTAAAATTGATCAATTACTGTAAACTAACCCCAAGTACTCTATCAATAACTTCATAAATGAATCACACATTAATATATGAATTAAATATACACTATAGAATAAGCTTCTGATCACATATCATTCAGCAATAGAAGGAAGCATAACAAATATATGAAAAAATCCTTAATCTTTAAAGTCATCACTATACACATACTATAAATATAATCCGTCAAATAAATAATAAACGTACGTTGTCAAGCTATGCTGAATACCATATAACATGTCCAGTAAAAAAAAACTTGTCAACTTCGTATGAGAACATTAAACTCAATACAAGATACCCACATCATACAAGTGGTAATCAAGTCTAATCTGACAACAATAATGAGTTCATATCAAAGAGCTACACCAAACTGTTTTGGAACGGTAAAACTAATATAGTCAATCATAGGGTAATGAAACATAGTGTAACCAAAGTAAAGTATATAACCAATCTATGGATTGCATGGCTACTATTTTCTAATAAGATGAAGAAGAGAGGCAAAATAATCAAGAAACGTACCGGTAACATCAGACCGAACACAAGTTGGTTAATTAGAGGTCGCATGATATACAGTAATAATGTAATTAAGCGGAAGATATGTAGGATCCATCGGTGTTAAATTCAACAGATCATATTCATACTAGCGTTAGCGTCTCGTGCTGATAACGTGTTATAAAGTAATAGTTTAGAGAGACAAAGATGAGAGGAGGAGGCAGAGAGTTATATCTTATTCATCTCATGTGAGGGGATATATATACATCAATGTATTGGGGAACCCTAGATACAACAGTTGGAAACTTCCCATATAATATATACACTAGAATATTATGGAAGATATGGACATCCACATAATATTTCATAACACAAACATGATATCAATATATTTTGAGTTGATTTCAATAGTGTTTTTTTTGTCTGCTCAAATTTGTTGATTTTTTATTTTTTTTTTTGAGAATAGGTAAGAAGAACTACATAAAATTAGGAGTGTCTCCTCTCGAGACAAACCCGTAACCTATCATGATACAAAATATCATCTAATTCACCAGAACAAGAAGAATGCCATAAAACACTGTGACTAATAGAATGACCAAGACTAGACATCCAATCTGCTGCTCTATTCTCTTCTCTGAAGATGAGGGAGATCGTGACCGAGTCGACATTGCTAAGAAATTTTCTCGTATCTTCAATCAAGGCATGAATCTTCCACAGGCAACTGAAGTGACCTTTCAAAGCTTGAATAACAATAAGGTTGTCCTCTTCAATATGAATTTTAGAAATGCCCATTGAAATAGTATGTTCGAACCCTTAACCTAGTGATTGGAATAAAATAACTCTAACTATTTGAGCTATTTTTGTCTTATTTAATTCTAATAGTAATGATGTTGAAGTCGTTAGAAACTTAAAAGAGGCAGACCTCAAATCCTCAATGGAGTTTGGCACTTGGCAGGAGCTGGAATGACATGTTCTACAAACCATGTTTTATTTTATTTAAAAAACAGTAAATTTCAAAAGGTTCGAAAGTTTTTGGAAAGTTTTTGAAAAGTGAAGTATATAAATAAACGTAAGCAAAAAAAAGTTTTGAAAATTCTGAGAAGTTAAGAAAATAAAATTAGGAATGTAAAATACCAAAAAAAAAAAAAGTGTAGAGAACAAGTCTGAAACGGTGTATAGAACTATTATTTTTAAGTTAAAAATTTAGATAGAATTCCTTACTTTTCGGCATAAAGTGGTTTACTAGTTGGGTTAAATTCAGTTAATTTAATTTTTTTTTTCATTTCATGTTTCATGTTAGTTCCTTCAAGTTTAGTTTACACTTCACTAGTTAAGTTCAGTCCATTGTTTAGTTTATTTAAATTCATTTACGTTCTTCTCAGTTTAGTTATGTCCATACCATTTAAACACAGTTCTTCAATTTATATGAATGGAGTAGAGTTCAGTATTATATTACTCGTATAGAATAGTACTACTATAGCGCAGTCCGTAGATCAGAGAGTACAAACCCATTCACAAAAGACATCCACAAAATTACAGAGAGATACTCTAAAAAAGGGACAGGGCATTGGAAAGTAGACGTGCAACGAGACAGAAAAGGCAGGCGGGAGCTACGGTAATAGTCACCGTAAATGGTCTCACGCGACAACCCAAAAAGACCTTCGGGTTTTGGGAACGTATTTATTTTGTTTTTGTTTGTTCTCACACTCACACTGCATTTAATCCTATGCTTATTACCAATGTCATGTATCCGTACCCCCAATTTTTTGCCAAACGACTGGAATCGTTGTTAAGCACTCCCTCGGTTCTGACAAATGCGCCCTGCTCTCGCTAATGCACATGGTAGTATATGTACTACTCATGCACCAAAATATTTTTTTCTTGTACCATCAAGATTATTTTGCTCGACTTCTTATTGCCTCGTCCTGGAAAATACATATTAGTCTTTTTCTTTAGGAAAATTTGCAAAGTACACCTTATAAATTACCCTTTTTGCGAAGCACTACTTAAAAAAATAATAACGCACGACAGAGAGTTGAACTGATATTGAGTTCGATGTGAACCACAAACTCGGATTTATAATCAATATTAAGAACACCTACAGAGTTTGACGTCGATGTGACACGAAATTGAGGTGCATTTGGAATGACACACACTAAGGTTGTTTTTGAATCGCTCAAATACTTTGTGAAAGACATACATTTTATAGACTCATAACATATTTAATGGCATACATAGAGATGATAGAATGCCTTATATAGGACACATTAACTATAATCCTTGTCTAGTTAGAAAAATAATAAAACCTTGAAAATTAATAAAATTTCCTTTTTTAGTACAAGTACACTGCCTAAAGTACTTGTACTTCGGAAACTAAACAAAAATTGTATGAGATTTTTTCGGGAAATAAAAATAAACACTACCTAGCATACTAAGAAATGTTTGATTGGGTCATTGGGTATAATGTAATCACCACTACAATCACCCATCTTAGCCTAGAAATTATGGGGAAATTAGGTAAGGGAGAGAAGTTGTAATCACCATTACAAGATAAGAGCTCTCAAAGTACAAACTCTTGTAATAGTGATGTTAAAGTAGAATTTATGCAATCACCATTACAAGATAAGAGCTTTTAAAGTACAAACTCTTATAATAGTGATGTTAAAGTAGGATTTATGTAATCACCAGTACATGAATGAGTATAAACAACTCATTCCCCTCATATTGATATCATTTTCCCCTCCTCATTTTTCCTCTAATATGAGCTAAAAAGAGCACATTACATTACAACTTTAATTACATGCTACCGAACCAACTTTAAAAACCACATATAAACTGAGGAAATTCTTCCTAGATATTAAAAGGTGTGTTCAGTAGTAATAGTTGTTCTATTAGCTGCAATAAGTAGTTGTAGTTGTTATCAGCGGTCAAATACTAGTTGTAAGCTATAGCTACCAATATGAGAGTGTTCGGTCTAAACATAAGTTGTTACTAGTGAAAATATTGGTATGTCCATTATATTTTATTTATTTAACATATATGTACCATAAAATTACTCAAACTTTAACATTTCAAAACGAAACAATACTTAAATTATATTGGTCAAGATGAGAGATATTAGTTAACATGCTTAACACCGCACTAATGTGAAAATAATGAAATTAAAGAAAATTCATCATGATATTTTTGAAATTGATCTCTAAAAAATGCGGGTGTTATTTACAACAATAAGGTAATTTTTATGGAATTTCTTTTATCATTTTCAACACCATAAATTTTTACATATTATTAGAAAACTAAATAATACAAATTATTGTGTTCCAAAAGAAAAGGAAGAAGATGGGTAGAAATATATATGAATCATATAATGAATTCTAAATGTATGTGATGATAGAAGCAAACAGGTGAATAAAATATATAAGGAGTAAAGGAAGAAGATGGGTAGAGATACTAGGAGAAAAATATGGGATTATAACAATAGTGTGAGTTAAAAAAAAAACAAATAAAAAATAATAATTGTCGATTCTTAGGATGTGTTCAGTAATAGCTTTTAGAGTAGCCTTTAATGGTTGGACTGGGTCAAAACTCTACTAATAGTGTTTGGTAATCGTTTTGTGAGGTAGATGTTAATATATTTAGCTGGTTGAAAGCTACTTTTGGAAAGCCATTTTTTCTATCGTTTGAAGAATGAACAACTACTATCTTTTATTGTTTTTTATCACACATTATTATTATATATAATCCCATATTATACTCCTAGTATCTCTACCCATCTTCTTCCTTTACTCCTTCTACCTTATATAATTTGTTCACCTATTTGTTTCCATTATCACATATATTTAAAATTCATTCCATGATTCTCATCTATTTCTACCCATCTTTTTCCTTCTATTTTGGAACACAATAATATGTATTATTTGGTTTTCTAATATGTTAAAAATTTATGGTGTTGAAAATTATTAAAACACAAACAATGCCTTATTGTTGTAAATAACAACCCCATTCTTTAGAAGATCAATTACAATTCTTTGTTTTGTTTATTTTCACATTAGTGCGGTGTCAAGAATCTGACCAATATAATTTAAGTATTATTTCGTTTTGAATTGTTATAACTTGAGTAATTTTATGGTAGATATATTTTAAATAAATAAAGTATAGTGGACATACCAATAATTATTAGCAAGAGCTAATGTTTCTACCGAACACTCAACAGCTACAACTAACAACTAGTATTTGATAGATGATAAGAACTTTAGCTACTAATTACAACTAACAACTACTAAACAACTAATATTACCGAACACACCCTCAAACGTCAGAAAAATAGCCTCCCAATAAGTAGACTTCAACAGCTAAATATCTTCCTACAGATACCTCACACAACCATCACCAAACACTATAAGTAGAGTTTTGACCCCGTCCAAGCACTAAAGGGTACCCTAAAAGCTACTACCGAACATACCCAAAAAAAAACGTAACCACCCTTTCATCATAATGATCTAGTATGTGGTTTCTGGATGGGAATAGTGATGCTACTACATGTAAGTTACAGATTCAATTCTCATTTTATGTCGCATGGACTCGTTGTCAAGTATTCGACGTGGGTGCTAATCCACTTGACTGTATCTTCAAAAATTTGCATGTTTTAAGTTTATAATGAAGTGTCCAAGGTCAAACCTATGTCTGTGTGCAAATATCCGGCACCGATACTTGAAGGAAACTCGAGAGTCCGACTTCATAGATGCCATTTTCCACTCCATATCAACAAGAATTAAACTCATACACCATAACCCTGAAGCACAAACTATCCTATGTTGCTAATAGAACCCAAAAATAAATAAAACATTAGGGCTAACTTAATTATTGGCTCCATCAGTGGCCAAGGATGTTTTTGCCTTACGAGTTCTCTTCCTCTTCCGAAGCCTGTTTCTTTGTGCATCACCAGTTTCACCACCAGCCTTTTCATTCTGCAGCCAACAGTCATGTCTCAGTGAATGATATTATGCCTCAAAGAGCATTTAAGCATCATTTGCCAGACTATTCTTAATCAAGGGTTGGAAGGAAATTTGAGGCTCTATACAACAAAAAACGAATCTACACTGCTGGGTGATGAAACTGAACTTTCGTGCAATGGATAAAAGAAAAGTAGCCAGCTATATCACTAAAAGCCTAGAGGGAGATACAAAAGCGAGGATAAGGCGTTCTGCTATATGTTGAAACATATGTACAGATCCAAGCAAAGAAGGAGACTAACAATGGATATCAGACCAACCCTTTACGTACTTCCTCCGACAAAGACAAAAGCATCAACCAATCATGACACAGCAGCAGTCCAGTACTGATTTAGATATATACTCCGTATCAGACAATGCTATCAAACTACTCTAGAACTGGCGTTGATGCTTTAGTAAAACATCCAACAGGAGATTATAACCACTTTGAGTATGCTACTGTTATGTTGTTGTCAAAGCGTCAAGTTTTGCATGGGGGGGGGGGGGGGGGAACCAATCCATTTTGAAGAATAAACAGGACTATCTTACCTTTCCTGAATTTGGAGCTGAACTGTTAGTAATCTTTTTCTTCTTACAAGAAAGTGGGTTTGGACCCTGCAAGATTTATATGAATCAACTGAAAATTAGACAAAGAAGAAACAGGATAAAGAAAATTGAACAAGCAGAACATTATAACTGCGAAACCAAACTCACACCAAAATCCCCTCTAGCCCCGCTTGCCAAACTCACGCCAAAATCCCCTCTAACCCCCCCCCCCCTCCCGGTCACAAAGACAATAGAGAAAAGAGGATAGATACAGCAACGGATTCAGATCAGTTTTTGGCGATGTTTCCACCAACACAGTGGAAGCAACTGTGGGGCACGTTAGGGCTAACTTTTGTCAGCTAATCTATATTCACTCTGCTCCAAAACTGTAGTCATTCAAAATAGTGACTCCAGAAAGCAGCATACGAAGCTTTATATATGCTCTCCTTGGATGTACAGACTGCATTATACAATCTTCTACTCCCCCCGTCCCACTATAAGCTTCCCACTTTTTTTAGCGCGGTCTCCAATACGACACTTTGACCATTACTTTTTATGCTCATATATTAAATTTTTTGATGAAAAATATAATTTATGAAAACTATAAACAATAAGGAATGAAAACAATTATTTTTTACATCATAGTTTTCTATACATTTTAGTATATTTACGGTCAAAGTTTTGGAAAGTTGACTCCCAAAAAAGAAATGGGAAGCTTAGAAGTGGGACGGAGGGTATTGGATTTACAAAATCAGGTCAGGTTTCAGGTTGGCAGAAGAGCTATTCTAGCAAGTAGCTGCTACGTATCCTACCACTACACATAATCACAAACAACAGGATTTCCAATCCTGAAATAGAACTATTGATAGATAGACCAACATTAATGAGTATTTTTTTTACCCTTTTCCTCCCCATGGGAGGGGATCAGTACAGATCTGATGAAACACAAAGCAATTAAAAGAAATAACAGCAAGACAAACTGAATATGACCTTTGCTCTTTTACGCTTAAATTGAGCCTTGTCTTTCACATCCATCCCTCTTCGAGGTGCCTTTTTGTTCTCAAAGACCTGATGCCCTGATTCATCCTCACCATTTTCTTCGTCTCCAGCAGAAGAGTCCTTCGCTTCATCAGCCTTCCGTATATTCTTTACTCTCTTCTGTAACAATTTGTATTCTGAATCAGTCATATGCAATCTCTCCTCTTCAGCAGCTTTTACAAAGTCACGCTGGAACGTTGACAGTTGCTCAAGAAACAAAGCATTTCGCAGACCAAATATTACGGGAACGCCAGGTATCTGAAATGGATTTTACACAATAATTACGACTCATAATCAAGCAAAAAGATAATATATGTATCTAAAAATTGATCTTCAGGGAATTCGCTATCTCCATAAAAATCCATCGACGCAGGTAAAAGATAATCAAGCAAAAAGGTAATATCATGCGTTAATATGGTTATATATGGACATTTTTAGCATCCACGTCTTGATTTTTCTTAAAATCATTGCAAACTATAATTTTTTAGAGAAGAGAAGGTCAATTCATGCCCTTCTTCCCATTTTGTTTGTGATAAGTCAAACTTACAAAACTTTGACCAATGATTCAAGAAATACAGGTGACTTCACAATATACAAAATATTTCATTAGATTTGTCTTTACAAAAATTCATGATATGGTTTTCTTATGATTTTCACTAATACAACAACAATAACATCATTACCCCAATGCCTACAAAAGAGGCTCCCGCCCAAGCAGGTAACGGGGATCGGTTGTAAAATCACCAATTGCTACTTCACGAAAAAGAAGAGCAAAGGGTTACATTGGCCCTTTTGATTTTTAGTAATTTACAATAGAAACAAGTTTAGTCTCAAAAATAGCAAAAGTGAACTTTCTCAAACGAAATGGGACAGAGAGAGAATACAAAAAATGATATAAAACGTCCTGATCATGCTTTACATGATGAAACACGAATCCAGAACACCCCCACTCCCCTAGTGTTAACTATATTCTCAACAAAAGCATGTACGTCATGTTTGATGTACCTAAGAACATTGAGAATATGGCCAAATGACTTGCAAACAGTACATTCACCAACTATGAGTACATTCACCTATTTGTGACTGCTACGCTAAATCAAAACTAAAACACTTACATCAGAGAGGAGTCCACCAGATGACTGGATGTTACATCATTATCAATTCAGAAACACAGACTTACACAAGAAAATGCAATTATTGTAAGATTACAAGAAACCAGGTACAGTGACATGTGCCCTAATAACATCTAATCCTCATTACTAACAGCACTTCAAGATGTAGCATTTAACACATTTGAAACACAACCATTTCATAGCTTTATCACAATATGAGTATACGCTGACTAAAATTGCAAGCCTCCAGATTAGAATATACATAAAAGTATTATAGCCATTTCCGGAGAAACGCATTGTCATGATGCATGCCCATAGTTTGATCTCTAGGGCATTTGAATGGCAACAGATCCAGGAAGTGCCTCCGCAAAACTGGAATCCTCCTTAAGTTATTTACAGCAAACCGAAATTTGGAAGCATACAGGATCAACCTAATTGCGCCAGCCTGTATAACTGGTTGAAGTGGGAAACAAGAGAGTATAAGAGAAAACTAGACAAGTCTTCTGATCCTGGAAAAGACTGGCAGTCAAACTCAAGCCACATCAAAACACCAGTTGGTTTCCATTATACTCTTATGCTTCATGACTGAGGAAACCGATGGAACCCCCAGAAGATCTTGCACTAACGATAGAAGAAGAAAAGTAGTATTTTCTTTTCAGCACCAAACAGAAAACAAACAGAATCAAGACAAAACACAGCAATACCAGGAGAATATTAAACCCTTGCCACGTGAACTTTCTTTTCCCTCCCCCTTCTTCAATCTCATATCTTGCAGCCATTGATTGGATTATGCTGCCAACTACTATGCTATATGATCTTACTAACTCTATCGAAAACATTTTTGGGACTAGAGAGAGATGAAGGGAACTTTTGAGGTTAATCCAACATGGTTGAGTCAAAGAAACAACTGATTATGTCATGCATCTTTAGTACAATCCACATGAACAAGCATCTTGAGAACCAAACACCGGAAATAGAAAGAGAACGCAAAGTTTCTCTCATTATGGTAGTCCACCGGGTGTCCAAATAGACAGAAGAGTAAGCTTCTGAAGTTGATATCATGGAAGATGACTAATGTTAGATCAATTAGATGTGCGTCAACAGAATTGAAATTTGCCTCTCCCATTCACTGCAACAGTTATTTATTTTATTTCTAAGTTTTGCTCAACTCAAAACAGCCTCCGAACATGGAATTGACAAGGGCCAGCATAGAGGTGGAACATTCATTCATCTCAATTCTCAATGATGACAAAGAGCAATTATATCCGAATAAAAGTTCCTTAGTTAGTTTCAATGCACTCAGGGTGAAAAAAACAGTTTAGCATCATTCACAATTGCATGCGGCTATGGACCCAAAAAAGGCCAACAGAAAGACAGACATCCACCCATGACGCATTGAAATTATGATAGTTTGTTTACATAATTTTTGTAAGGCATTGGAGCAAGTGCTGGTATGAGAAAGAGGTTACCCATTCAGGTACCAAATATATCACTATGCTTGACCAAAAAAATCAAAATGATATTGGGTTTAGCGCACACAATCCTAGACGAACAAAATTAACTTTATGGGAGCACTGTCCAAAACACATGTTTGCAACACATGGACAGTTCATTTGCTGCCACAGGAAAAAATAAGATGTAGAAAAAAAAATAGCTAATGTTACCTCTCGGCATTTCTTCCGTAATTCAATGTCTTGAGTAGCAACAAAGAAGTGTTCAGGATTCTTTTCTCCAATGATCTCCATAATGCAATCCATAGCACTCACCTTTTCATCATGTTCACATCTGCCATAAAGTGAAATGGTAAACATAGAAACTGAAACCAATACTAAGATAAAAAAAAAAAAACCTGCACTTATTAATGCTTCCTTCATGTACTATAAAAAGGGTGCAGGCAACCATTCAAACACTCCAGCAATTAAACACCACAGCAAGATGCTCACAGTGATCTAGTATAAGCACCTTCAAGAATGAACATATAACAAGGCTCTGTATGTTTAAAAACATGCCTAATCAACTGAAGCTGATGTACACACTAAGCACTAGATTTTTACAATATACGAGTAATTGCATTGAGCAATAGCGGCCATGCAGAAATTTCTCTCACTAAACTCCAATGAAGATTCTAAATCACCAAATGCATAATATTCTGTGTCAACCTCATCCCGGAGAAAATGCAGTATCGCCAAAGCAGATGAGCTACAAGCCCCATACACCAATTACCCACTACTAATTCTGGTCATAACGAAAACTCTGATGGGTATACGGAGGTCCTCGTTCTTGCAAGGTTTTCCAAAAACAGGATCGCTTAAGTGGTATGCACACAGGCCAGTGTCACAGAATTCGCTAGGTACAATCGGAATTCGAAAGTTTATTGCAACGCTGAAATTCTTGATCTAATTCGATACGTTGATGGTCCCAATTCGTCCAATTCAGTTCTTCCAATATTATCAAGTTGCAAGATATTCAAAAAATTAAAATAAGTACAGCAATATTGCTAAATTTTAGTTTGTTTTATTGAGCTGTTATTGTGTTGTTTCATCTTTTTGAGAATTCAAGCTATTTACCTGGGAAAAAAGGGCTGAAGTCCACTCACACAAAGCATATTAGGAATCTTATTCCTATCAAAAATCCACTTAGCAAATTGCTTCCGTTTGCGAATTAAGCGTTCTCTGAAATATGTGACCTGCCGAAGCAACTTATTTTCAAATCACCGGGAAAATTAAAACACGTACAAAAGTTTGCATGTTGGTCAATGGTGGTGGAAATATGAAAGCATCATCATGTTCTATGAAAGATAATATTAAGCACAGTCGTAGGGGTAACGATCTTCAGTACTGGTACAACCTTAGCTGCACAAACCTACTTTTGTATCCAGAGAACTGCATGGGGAGTAAAATCCAAACTTGTACCCCAAACCGAGCTTTTCCAAGAACGGGATTTAGGTGGAGATACTTATCGGTTACCATGGGAACCGTTACGAATGGCGAGTTACAGCGATCCACAAGCACAGGTCAAATCAAGGGGCAAGTGTCTCCTATGGATGATCATTTACACTGTGTTTCTCGCAGTTAATAATTAAATACAAATGCCATAGGATCCATGGTTATGTACTTGTGTCATGTGCGACACTTTACCAGTAATGTACTAAGGCTTCACTCTTGAAGCATGATGGGAGGTAACTTAACGAAACGATTTTAGATGGTGACCAAAGTAGATCAGACAGTGAGAAAATTAGTGGACGAGAGAAAAAGGACCAAGGTTAAGGAAGAAGACTAGCATCCATTCCTCTTAGAATCATGCTCAAGCTTCTGAATTGTCATGTTCAACCTCCAAGATGGATCTGAATTGAGCTCTCTGGAGAACTTGTTTCTTTAAGGAATTGAATGTTGGTGTAGTATCTAAACAAATTTTGGTTCCAAGCAACTGCCACAAACACATTGTTTAAAGGGATTTTGAGGGGAATGGAGGGGAGGGGGAGTGAGGTATCCAGATTATTATATTTGTATATATGATTGGATAAGGAAAGGGGAAGGAGGAATCCATTTTCACTCACTCTTTAATCACCATTCCAAAGTTAGAGACATTTAAAGGGAAAATAGAAGCCCTTTCCCTCCTCTCCCTACCCTATCTTTGTCTCCCCTCCCTTACCCCCCACGATAATCCAAAATTCCAAACCCATGTGTAAATGATCACTGAAAATAAAATTGCGAGATGTATAGCAGAAGCTAAAAATCCTCTGCTCATTTCATTGTAGAGAGTGAGGTGCTAAGGCTGCTGGAATATTCAAATATGTCTTTCTGGAACTCTAACCAGAAACTGGGTTCTCGTTAAGTGGATCAACAAAGCATCTGTTGAAAATAAAGTATATGATAGTTTTTGCTAGTGTTTAACTTTGGACAATCAGGTGACATGCAAATTTCCCTAAATCCTGTTTATCTGCTTCGACGGCAGCCATGTTTCCTGGACACACTATCGAGTTTTGAGCACAAGACACTCTGGTGGGTCATAAGCAAAGTTCTCTCTACATTAATGATGGCTAATAGTGATGTCTAGCTTTCTCTACCATTAAAGTAGGTTATGAGAATTAAGAATATGCATTCTGCTAAGTTGAAAAGGCATATGTTATTGCTTGGTAGAAAACCCTCATTTCAAGGGCGGCTAGCACTATAAAAAACAAGCAGGTCAAGGGTAATTGCTTCACTCAGCTAGTGGAATCTGCGAGAAGGACGAATGTACTCAGCAAAATGATGGTCCAAATGAAGCTGTAGTGCAGACCCCTACAGCTCTACAACTATGCAAGTAGAAACAATAAAATTGAAGATCAGAGATCTTCCCCAATTACCTACGAGGGTAGTTCTATGATCACTGTTTCTTACACAAAAACAAGACAGGGAGATTTCGGTATGTATTCAATTACATAACTTGTTATATCTTTCCAGTTGCCAAGGTTGTTCTATCACTCATATGTACTTGGGCGGTCAACTCCGCGGCAGCTCCTTCAGCAACAGGGAACGATAGTTTAAAAAACAGCAATATGGTTGTAACCTGATTTGACTGTGTCCTTTTTTGTTCTGAGGTTTGTAAGAAGTCTCTTAAGCTCTAGGTCAAAAAACTTCAATTAGATCAAGAAAAAAAAGTCACACTCACTTTTATCACAAAATTCAACTTCACTTCCTTTTAAATTTCATTTTAACACAACCAGGAGCAAAAATATGACAACTCATGAGTACATAAGTACATTCATATTTGACCGTGATCATAGAAGTAAACCTCACTCTACTTCCTAACTAGAAATCGCTACAAAATATTAATGGACTGTGGGGCAAATATTCCACCCTAACTCCATAAACAACAACATAACCCCAATCAATTTTGTAACAACATAACCCCAATGCCTACAAAGAGGCTCCCGTCCAAACGAGGTAAGAGGGAGGGGGTTCGGACATACACTGCCTTACCCCTCCCCTGCATTGCAATAAAATAGCGAAATTGTTTCCAACTGACCCTTGAACCGAAGTGCACCAACCATTCGCTAATTCGCGATTAAAAAAAGCACAAAGGGCTATATCGTCCAATATCATCAAAATAATAAACTGAAACCAAACAACAACAAAATCCTTCATTCAAGAAAACCCCACTAACATAAAAGCAAAAGAGAAAAAACAAACCTGGCAAATCTATACTCTTTACGAGCCGCATCGAAAGACTTAACATGTGAGCTCCCCAGAGACTTCAACTCTTCAATAACACACCTACCCAACAACAACAACAAAACAAACATAAACCACACATTCTCAGAAAAAAAACAGTCTACTTTTATTATAAAAGTACACGAACTCCTCCAAGCTAAATTTACTTAAGCTCCGTAACGGCCCAAGTCAAGTTACAATGTTATATGCCTTTATTGGGTCAGCATGGCTCCGTCTACTTTTATAAGCGATCTTTATTAACATAAACATAAGTACATAATAAACTACAATATAAATAAGTTATAAGCCTATATGTCTTTATTGGGTCAGCATGGCTCCGTCTACTTTTAACATAAAAGTGGAAACATAAACATAAGTACGTAATAAACAACAACATAATATAACAAAAAAAAAAAAGGGAAATACTTGGAAGTGAAGAGCTGAACAGGGGAGCCAAGAGTGGTAGAAAGGGAGGAGTCAGGGGAGAGGTGATTTGCAACAAGGTGGTGTACAAAAGTGCCATCACATAACACTTTGAAGGGTTCCCTGAACCCAAAGCATGCAGTGTAGTACTTTATTGTCTTTCTATGTCTCTTCTGCTTTGTGTACCTCATGCTTCCTTCGCCGCTGTTTAAGTTTTGTCTGCCAATCTAAATCAAAAATGCAATGCACCTACTACATCACGTATGAGGTTTAACGGTCTTACTAGAGCTCGCCACTAGGACGGTTCACCCTCATATGGCCCGCTACATTGGGTCGAAAAATCGTCTCTAATTAAGGCTGGCCCATATAAATCTTTGACTTAATTTGGGCTTCCTTGGATGGGAGATGATAGAGGCCCACCCGGTGACTACCAATTTGGGAGATGATAGAGGCCCACCCGGTGGCTACCAAATTGGTAGCCACCCTCTCACAAACAATTTTGGTTTTTTAAAAATTAAAAGAAATTAAAAGGGTGATGTGAGAGGGTGGGCAGTTAAAGTGGTAATCACCCGGTGGGTGAGAATGATTTTTCAATTTGGATACTAAAGAGACGGCCTCTTCTAATAATTTATGTTTTGGATTTTACAAATATTTTGATATGCATGACAGTCCAATTTTTGACGGTTTGAGTCAAGGAGGATGATATTGACCCGTCGGGTGGTTACCATTTTGACAATTACTCTCTCGTAATATTTTGTTATTTTAAAAGGAAATGACATACACCTACTGGGTGATTACCATTTTGGTACTCACCCTCTCACATGAATTTCCAATTTTGATAATAAAAAGATTGTGATAGGGTGGTTGCCAAAATGGTAACCGCCCGATGGGTGTCTATCACCCTTCATTTTTTAAAAATAATAAACAAATTAGTAAATTCATGTGAGAATGTGGGTACCGAAATGATAACCACATGAGGGATGCATCTCATTTTCCTTCGAATCAAATAGCCAATGCAAGGGAGTGTGTGCTTTTCAATGTCATGTATTTTTAATTTTTTTATCCTCGAGATACTCATTATTCGGAAAGTCTACATTTATCTTAAAAGTAGACCAAGTCATGTTTGCCCAATAAAGATATAGATTTCCCTTTTAAACTTGTGTGAATGAAACAATAAGGGTGGTTCTCATGGGAACTGTTTTTTTTTTTTTACACTTATTAATGTTTTTTTCAATTTTACCTCTATAATATTTGTGAATATTTTTTGGGTGCCCATTTTTCCACAGAAGAAATATATTCTTCCATGGGAGTGTAGAACAATTTGACCGACATACCCCTAATAAAAAAAATAAAAGTAAATAAACAGTCAGATCTATTTCACATTCTCTAACGCAATTGCCTCTTCTAGCTTCTCCTTGGTTTCTCTCCATTAATGTCTTCTACCTCCAACATGTACCTCTCTCAATAACCCAATATTATCAGTCTATGATTGTAAATATTGAATCCTGTTTTTTAAAAAAAAGGGTAAAACTACACAGCATGAAACTTTTTGGTACTGAATAATCTACACTATCTAAACTATTCATCTATACTATTTTAAATGGCGTTGCAAGTTCATGAGCATGCCACATGTAATGTCACGTCATCACCATGTCATCACTCACTTAGCATATATTAAAACATATTTTATTATTATTTATTTCATTCATAATGATTTATTTTTTTTATTATCTCAAAAAATAAATAATATGTATCAATAATATTTATGATATTATTCCTTTGCAAATTTCATTGTTCTACAATAATATTAA
>CAAKMY010059656.1:6339-32756 GCA_901111285.1 Corrigiola litoralis
GGATTATTCCTGGTAAATTTTCCTTCTTTTTATGAGTTTCTTTCAATAAGAGTATATGTACCCATGTTTATAACTTTGTATTGATCTTGAAGCACACTCAATCCCTAATTAGAATCCCTAATTAGTGGTTGTTGAAATACGAGATGACGCGAGATGACGCTATTTGGTGGTATCTAAATTGAATGTTACCCTCTCACCTGCATTATCATAATAACAATTAATAATCAATAACTTTGCAATGCTCTTGAAACAATCACTCTACCCAAATCAATTGTTATTGGAAGATGAGATGACGCTACTCGGTGGTATTCAAATTGAACATCACACATCTCATATATACTATAACAACTCTCTATTAAAAGCCTCCACTAAGCCCCCATGTGAGAAAGTGACACTCAAATTGGATATCATCCCATAACAGCCTATCGTTGTCTTCTGTTGTTTATGCGCTCAACTTAACACTAGTGTGAGATTGGCCCATATCAACGAATTGGTGGTTGAAGCTTTCTAATTCGATTCTTATCAACGAATTTGTGACAAAAAATACTCGTTTTATGATTTAAACTAAAACCCACAACTCCGACATATCGACCGAAGTCATGAGTTAATCAGCAGCCATGTTGGTTCGACACAGCAGAGCAATGTCTCTACTTCCCATCCTCCCATTTTCCCGCCCTTTTGTCTCCTGGTCCCACAAACCCACCCTCTTAAACCCCAAAATTACCAACTTGACCCTCCTCAACACCACCCCTTTCTCCACCACCACCGCCGTCGCCGCTTCGCAAAGCTCTTCTCATTTCGACGTGGGCCCCTACCTGTCCTGCTCAATGCAGGGGCAGAGTCGTAAAATCGCGGTACTCGTTAGCGGCGGCGTCGATAGCAGTGTTGCTCTTAGGCTCCTACACTCAGCTGGGCACTCTTGCACTGCCTTTTACCTTAAAATTTGGTTCCAGGTGCTCACATCTTTCTTTTATAGGAACTGTTATTTATGGTTGGATAAAATTGTTGTTTGGATGATGTGCATATTATTTTGGAATTTCACATTTTGTTAGAAAAGACCGTTATAATAGTAGACGAACTCCTTGCAAGCGAAATCGGTTAAGCACCCTAGAAGCTCAACTCAAGTTGTAGATTTATATGCCTTTATTGGGCAGCATAACGGGTGGATCCTCGAAGTAGTGAGGGGTAGCATAGGCTACCCTCAAATTTATTAGCTTTGGTAGAAAACGGTAGGAAAATGGTAGAAAAGTGTAGAAAAAGGTAGTAAACAGTAGAAAATATAGGCTATCCTCAGCATAAGCTACCCTCAAATTTATAAAATTTGGTAGGAAACCGTAGAAAAATGGTAGAAAAGTGTAGAAAAAGGTAGTAAACAGTAGAAAATATAGGCTATCCTCAGCATAAGCTACCCCCATTTTAAATTATTGGATCCGCCCATGGCTCCGTCTACTCATATGATAAAAGTACCGAGGCTTTTTTTGTAGAAGGTCTTGGGAGAGACCCATCTACTTTTTTTTTTTTTTTATCTTGTAGGGAGGTCGTCTACTTTTTAGCAGAGTCATGTTGGCCCAATAAAGAGATAAATATCTCTTATTAGACCTGAGCTTATAGGGAGAATTTGTGAGATAAATTTGTGTATGGTGGATGTTCGAATCAGACAGTTCTAAAACCTTTGAGTTCAATTGAATGAACTATACGATTGTTTTAGAGAAATTCCGCTGAGAAATTTGGTGTGCTTTAGATCAGTTGCGGGACTAAAATGTAGTAATCACAAGGTTGCATCGAATTGGGGACGAGGATGGGGAGGGAAACGGGTAGTGGGACCCGGGGGGGGGGGGGACGACGATTTTACGAAATCGGGTTACGGCTTGAAAAATGTTGAAAAACAATTGACGGTAGATAGGAAAGTAGACTCTACATTTGGTCAAATAACTAGATCATGTCCCTTATGATACTTGCATGGCATCCAAGCAATTTTCCAAATGAAATTTGAAGTATGAATGATTTTGAATTGGGTTAGCATTCCAGGTCGACATAAGACCAAGTTTCTCTAGTGTTTCCGTGTTTTAAAGTTTCCGGTGTGGGGATGGGGACGGCCGAACAAAGGAGTTTCCGTGCTACCTTGAATACTCACTACTTGTGATCACATTATGATGAAGTAATGTAACATGTCTAGGAAGATAATTTAAGATTTCATAAAAATTAGTAAAGCTTGAACTGTCATTGGATATAGTATTAATTTATGTAGAGTACATCAGCCAAGCGTTCTCATGAGGTATATACTCAATCATGTATAAAGGACAAATTAGACATATGATTTGTTTGTACTATACCAAACTGGAATGTTCTGACACAACTTTTGCATAACTTCAATAGATAGTACAAACTATTGTTTGCCCTTTTCTGTATACTTGATATATGATGCATTCTTATGAAAAAATCAGTGATGGTTGTAGGAGGACTTTGAAAATTTCTGGTCGGAATGCCCATGGGAACAAGATTTGGCGTATGTAAAGGCGGTTTGTGATCAGGTACTTCCCCTCTAACTAATATTTAGTGCTAATCAACTGGTTGCGTCTCACTAAAGCATCACCAACTGAATTGTGTGTGTTTCTGTTTCAGGTCGATGTTCCACTGGAAGTTGTGCATTTGACTGACGAATATTGGGAAAAAGTGGTATGTTCTTCAACCAGCATAATCACTGGTTTTACTTCCATTTGCTATGAACTTGCCTTGTCTAAAGAGGCTTTTGAAATAGCACCTGGCTTTCTCCCCAGAAAACCTTGCTGGGGAACTTCTGTGCGATACTTATATACATACATAGAAGAAAAGACTTGAACAAGTTATTTTTAGAATCGAACACTTTTCATTGGCATGTGGTCTAAGGCTTGAGACCCCTGGGACTTTCTGTTAGGTCTCTTACATTATTGAAGAGTATCGGAACGGCCGTACTCCAAATCCTGATGTTCTCTGTAACACAAGAATAAAATTTGGTAAGTTGCACAAATATTGAGCACTTCTTCCTCCATAGGGATATCTCCACAAAAGTTTCTGTTCAAGAATTTGGATTATGATATACATTATTAAGGTTGTGTCATCATCTTTGCTGTTCATGTTGTGTCCTCTTCAGGTGCATTCATGGATGCCATCAGCAATATGGGTTTTGACTATGTTGCATCTGGACATTATGCAAAGGTGCTTCATCCACCTGTAGATGAACCACATAAGCCTTCTGTTTTGGAACTATCAAGGGATATGGTACGTATACCTAAAATCATTGCGCTTGATGTTTTCTTGTTGTTTGTATATCATACGTTACAGCTGCAAAGCTGTGCATCCTCTGTGTGTTGGTTTGAATATATCTGAATGTAGTTGTTACAACTTCTTGTGAACTAATTGGAAATTTTGTACTTTTTCTACTGTCAGGTGAAGGATCAAACATACTTCCTATCACATCTTGATCAAAGTCAGCTTAAACGACTTATTTTTCCCCTGGGAAGCATCCCGAAGGTGGGATGTGATTATTGGTTTACGCTTTGATATGATAATGTTCATGTTCCCCTACTATACTGTGACTTACTTTAGTATCTAAGAAAATATTGAGCATCTGTGACCAAACCTTTTGTATACTTTGCATAATAAATAGGATACTCCTCTATTCCGAAAACAATGTCACTCTACCCTCTTCACCCTGTCTTGTCGGGCCAAAGAAAATAATAATTCTCCATAAAAGAAAACATTTCATTGATGCTAAATTGCTAACTAATATCCTCAATGTCATTTCCGTTATTTCCTAAGATTCGCTATGGTAGATTGTTTGTCGGTTTGTCCGTCTGTGAATAGCTGCTCCTGCAATGTGGTTTACTTTCATAAATGACCATTCTCCTCCTTAGGCTGCCTTGAGATTATTACTGTAAATTAATAGAAAACTGAAAAATGCTTTTTCTTGAGCATGATATATCTAAAGGCAAAGGCTAGGGCTTCAATCACAGACATCATTTTGTGGAAATCTGGTAATAATGCACTGGAAGAGTTTTTGTTGTTTGATTATGAAGATATAGGCTTTAGGATACTCCTCATATTCCGAAAACAATGTCACTCTACCCTCTTCACCCTGTCTTATCGGGCCAAAGAAAATAATAATTTTCCATAAAAGAAAACATTTCATCGATGTTAACTAATATCCTCAATGTCATTTCCGTTATTTCCTAAGATTCGCTATGGTAGATTCCAAGAGTAAAAATTGGGGTGCAATTCTACTACAATTTTAAAATTTTCTACCTTTCTTTACCATCCCCCCCCCCCACCCCCTTTTTCCCCATTTCTATTAGTTTTTCACCTTATTTTATCATTTTTCAGAAACAATTGAGGTGCAAGTGTCCACCCCTCTTTGTCCGCCCTTGATCTGGGCGTAAGAACTACGAACTATGACAATTGCACTAACAGTGTCATTTTCAATTTCAAGTGCCCCCCTCCGTTTCCCCTTTGTATTCTCACCCGGACCTAGTCAAGGATCTACTCTTGACATACCTTTAAAAGTTGTCAAACTTCATTGAGAAAGCTTTTCTACAGTGTTATGAAACACTATAAGTTTGACCTCTGCAGGCTGCTGTTTGTCCCTTGTTGGCTTGTGAATTTCAATATCCTATCATTGGTTTGGCATTCTGAATGCTGTTGGCCTTTATCGTCTCTAAATTTTTATTCCTTACAGGAGGAAGTACGGAGACTTGCCGTGCAATTTGCTCTACCCAACAAAGATAGAAAGGATTCACAGGGAATATGTTTCCTTGGGAAAGTATGTTTTACCAGCTATGCTATTAGTGCAGTTTCCGTTGAAGCCGTCTTCCTTGCCAAAAATGAATTTAGAACTTCTTTTCCTTTTCTTTGCTTCATTAGATATAAGCTTTTCTACTTCAATACAGATTGAATGTCTTCGCATAATCTTCATACATTCATGATGGTCGCCTTTTGGCTTGATAAATCATAATACCAATAGGAGCTTGATGTGCGCATGTATTAGTGTTAGTAGTTTCTGTTTTACCTTTTTTTGGGGGATGAGTGGGTGGGCGGGTGGGGTGGGGATTTTAAAGGTTTACCACCTTGATGTCTCATGGCTATATGTCATAGTGTTGTACTCTTATAGTCTTATAGCTTTTATATGGCTTGATGCATGATAGTGGTAGTTACTTTGGTGTTAGAGCCAAAGTAAGAAAAATTGGACATGCAAGTTTATAGCTTTGTGTTATCGTGGTGTGGCACTTGGTATCTATTGAGTTTATTTGCTGACTGCTGCCTTGTACACTTGATTTTTCTGTCTTTCGTTTCAGATAAAATTTAGTGACTTTGTTGCACGACAAATTGGTGAGATGGAGGGTGTCATATTGGAAGCCGAGTCAGGAGATTTCCTTGGAAAACACCGTGGTTTTTGGTTTTACACAATTGGTCAGCGGCAAGGTTTACGTCTACCAGGAGGACCATGGTACTATCTCACTCAACACTGCTTTTGTTTGTGATAGGCATAAGTAGAGTGGTTAAATGTGTCCTTGGCCTTTGTGTCCTATATTAAATGCCCTTAGCCACTGTGTTCTCAAGTTTTCACAAGTAGGTTTTGATGTTATGTAGGTATGTTGTTGAAAAGGACAGTAAAAACAATGTAGTTTTTGTGTCGAGGAATTATTATTCAGTTGACAAAAGAAGGCGGGTGTTTCGTGTTGGGTCTTTGAAATGGATTACCGGGATGCCTCCAGACAATATGAGCGAGCTGCAATGCAAGGTAAAGGCCGTGATTTATAGATTTATACAAGTTTTTCGCTATGGTAAAGGATGATACTTCTAGGGAAGGCTGCTTACATCTTTGTGTAAGCCTACTACCAATTTTCGTCCAATTTCATTTCGGTGCTCGAAATGAGGTTTTTGCGTCCATAAAAACCGGCTTTTTGGGTCGATTTTTAATTTCTTGGAAAATGTTTCGAAAGTGACCAAACATGCTCATAGGGTATATTGGAGTATAATTGTATCATATGGTAATGTCATTCATCCGTCTTGACAGTTTTACGGTGTGTTTAACACTCTATGTGCAAAATGAACAAAACCGATGGTTTGGGCTACGCCCAGACTCCTTTTAGCCAATATTCTTGTTTCATTCTCCATTATATGTGTCTTGGATGCCTCATGCTAATTTTCGTCCAATTTCATTTCGGGACTCGAAACGAGGTTTTTGCGTGTGTTATTGTCCACAAAAACCAGCTTTTTGGTTCGATTTTTGATTTTCCGAGAAATGTTTCCAAAGTGACCAAACATGGTCATAGGGTATATTGGAGTATAACTGTAGCATATGGAAATGTCATTCCTCCGTCTTGATAGTTTTACGGTGTGTTTAATACTCGATTCAAGTATGTGCAAAATGAACAAAACCGATGGTTTGGGCTACGCCCAGACTCCTTTTAGCCAATGTTCTTGTTTCATTCTCCATTATATGTGTCTTGGATGCCTCCCGCCAATTTTCGTCCAATTTCATTTCGAGGCCCGAAACAAGGTTTTTGCGTGTGTTATTGTCCACAAAAACCGGTTTTTTGGTTCGATTTTTGATTTTCCGAGAAATGTTTCCAAAGTGACCAAACATAGTCATAGGGTATATTGGAGTATAACTGTAGCATATGGAAATGTCATTTCTCCGTCTGGATAGTTTTACGGTGTGTTTAACACTCGATTCAAGTATGTGCAAAATGAACAAAACCGATGGTTTGGGCTACGCCCAGACTCCTTTTAGCCAATGTTCTTGTTTCATTCTCCATTATATGTGTCTTGGATGCCTCCTACTAATTTTCGTCCAATTTCATTTGGGGACCCGAAACGAGGTTTTTGCGTGTGTTATTGTCCACAAAAACCGGTTTTTTGGTCGATTTTTGATTTTTCGAGAAATGTTTCCAAAGTGACCAAACATGCTCATAGGGTATATTGGAGTATTACTGTGGTATATGGAAATGTCTTTCCTTCGTTTTGATAGTTTTAGAAGGTTTTTAACATTCGATTCAAGCATGTACAAAATGGACAAAACATGCAAAGACTCATTTTTGCCAATGTTGTTGTTTCATTCTCTATTATATGTGTCTAGGATGTCTCCTCCCAGTTTTCGTCCAATTTCATTTCGGGGCCCAAAACGAGGTTTTTGCATGGGTTATATTGTTTTTTTTTTGTCGATTTTTGATTTTCCGGAAAATGTTTCGAAAATGACCAAACATGCTCATAGGGTATATTGGAGTATAACTCTAGCATATGACAATGTCATTCCTATGTTTTGATAGCTTTACGGTGTGTTTAACACCTGATTCAAACATGTGTAAAATGGACAAAACCGATGGTTTGGGCTATGCTTAGGCTACTTTTTGCCAATTTTCTTGTTCCATTCTCCATTGTATGTGTTTAAGATGACACTTGCTGATTTCGTCCAATTTTATTTAGGAGCCCGAAACAAGGTTTTTACGTGGGTTATAGTTTACAAAAACCAGCTTTTTGGGTCGACTTTTGTTTTTACGGGAAATGTTCCGAAAATTGCCAAACATGCTCATATGGTATATTGGAGTATAATTGTAACATATGACAATGCCATTCCTTCGTATTGATAGATTTACGGTGTATTTATCGCTCAATTCGAGCTTCTGCATAATGGACAAAATCGATGGTTTGGGCTATGCCTAGGCTATTTTTTGCCCTTTTTCTTGTTCAATTCTCCATTATATATGTCTAGGATGTAACCTGCCGATTTTTGTCCAATTTCATTTTGGGGCTCGAAACGAGGTTTTTACGTCGACTTTTTGGGTCAGTTTTTGATTTCACAGGAAATTTTTCAAAAGTGACCAAGCATGCTCCTAGTTAACATAGGAGTATGTTTGTGGCATGTGGGCACGTGTAGCCTTGGTCTATCGTAGCCTTTGGCAAAAGCTACGCTCTGCTATGACTAAGCTAGACAAGTAACCTTAGCGGAATTTTTTACTTTGCCTAGGCTTGTCATGTCTTTGCCTTTGGTGCCCTCTGGCTTTTCAGGCCTTGTCTTGGTTTTCCTTGGCTTCCGCTAGCCATTTGTCTAGACAAATAACCTTAGTGGAACTTTTTTCCTTTGTCTTAGCTTGTCATGCCTTTGTCTTTGGTGCCCCTTGGCTTTGCATGCCTTGCCTCGGTTTTCCTTGCTTCCCATGCCATGGCCTTCTTTAGGTAGGCCTTTGTCTGTGGTGCAAATTAGCTAGCCATGCCATGCCAAGCCTTCGCTAAACATATAACCTCAACAAAACTTTTTTGCCTTTACTTTTCCTTGGCTTGCCATGACATGCCTTGGGTAGCCATGGCCTTTGCTAGGCGGGCTAGCCATGTCAGAAGCCTTTGCTAGACATATTACCTCAGCGGAACTTTTTTCCTTTGCCTTGACTTATCATGCCATGCCTTGGTTAGACACATAACCTCACTCACACTTTTTCACTTTGTCTTGGCTAACCGTGCCTTGGCCTTGGCTAACCACTTGACCTAGCCTAGCCATGCCATGTCAAGCCATGTCTTGGCTAGCTATGCCATGTCTTGACCATGCCACGCCACGCCTTGCACTTGACTAGCCATGCCATGCCATGCCTTGGCCTTGGAATAAGACCAAAGATAAGAACATCTTTGTACAAGAATCAATTTCTCGTACAAGTAATGCTTGAATGGAATTCAACATCATATATAGCGAGAAGATAAGAACATCTTATTGCATTGCAATATGTATGTCGAATATCTTGCAATTATTGTGTTCAAAGAAAAAAATGGTAACTTGATTGTTACATGCCTATTCACTTATATGGGGTCTTCGTCTCGAGTCGAGAAAAAGCTTGTGCAAACGAAGAGTATAGAACTTCTAGGTAGTAATGTTGAAATAAACATTATAAGATTCATCTCTTAATCCCAGCAAAGGCTCAAGAACATAGCTCCTCCTCAGCCCTTTTGCCACAAAGCTGATAGGATGATACTTCTTGAGGCTCTCGGTCCATACAAAGCTCACTGCCTCCTTAAATGTAGGGTCAGAAGTTCCAGATTCACACCTAAGCTTCAAGTTTAGGTCAGACCTAGAGCCAATGCCACTATATACAAAGCAACCCTCCTTGGATTTCAAGGAAATTGTGCCATCCTCCCCACTTAAGCCCTTAACAATGAAAAATTCAGCAGACGCCTCAGCGTTACCTGAATCGACCACAGTTAGCCCTTTTTCTTCCCCTTGGTGAGCAACTACCATTCCTGGCAGATCAAAAGGTTCCAACAACACTGACTTGCCAATAAAATCTTCAGGAGCTGAAATTTTCCTCCTGGATGAGTCCTTCAAAATGAGTCTGAAAGTCGCATGTACATAAGAAACATTCCCAGCTTGAGGAGTTCCTTGCATTGTGATAAGCTAGTTCTGGTTTGAGATGAAGAACTTAGTATCTCCGCTTTCTTGTGCCAAAGAAACCAGATGGGTATAGTAGTCGGCAGGAATAGGGGTGATCCAGTCTGAAGGGGATTTCACTGATCCAGTCTGGATGTCATAATCACCCGTAGATAGACCAACAAGCAAGTAAGGTCTGTACAAAATTGCTTGGAGTGAGGCAAATTCCGGGTGATCATCTGAAATAACAGAGAACGAAAAACATTGGACCGTCCTTGTTAACACCTTGATAACATAGTATTATAATAAACTTTGAATAGGTGGCAATGGCTCAAACATTCTATTACCTTGAATAAACTCTGTTCTTAGGGTCGGAGGAAACTGCAAAGCTCTAGAGAAATTCCTGATGCAGGAGCCTCTACATTTGGTCTGTCTGTGGTTTTCATGACACAGCCACTAAGAGAGGAGTTCACATATGCTGTGTAAATTTGATGATATTGTTTTTATTAATTCATTCCAACTAAAATCTCTATGTACTGTCAAAAAAAAAAAAAAAAAAAAACTAAAATCTCTATGTTGTAGCTGCTGAAAAAAAAAAAAAAAAACAGAAACCTAGTCTTATGCTAAGTACTTAGTAGGTGTTGCTTGCAGACCTTTCCCTGTCTGCTCTGCATTTTTTTTTTGTATATATATTTTTTGGTTTGGTTGGTATTAGGAATGCCGTTTAGAGTACTGCTGATCCGGTCCCCTCCTAAAACTCTTTCAGGTTCGACACGGTCCTAGCTTTTATAACTGCTGTATGACGATGAAATCTGGTGAAAACAACCATGGAGATGTTGCAGTCGTCCATCTTTCAGAAGATGATCAAGGCTTAGCAGCTGGGCAGTTTGCTGCTTTCTACCAAGGAAACACCTGCATTGGCTCTGGAGTAATACTAGAGTCCTGGGATGACCAAGGTTTTCCGGTTTGTGAGAAGGCTCTTGAAATCGCCAGAATGCCAGACAAGTCACAGCTCGGAAAGCCAGTTAAGATTATGGTAAAACCCGAGGGTCCTCATGTAGAAACCAAAGAAAAGGCCAAACGTATCAAATCAAATGTGACAACTAAAAGGGTAGAACTAGATCCTGAACAGAACATGAAGGATAGTCCATCTTTCAATTGGCTGCAACAGCTGAAACAAAAAGCTATGCAGTTGTTTTAGGTGGCTTCTTTTTAGCATAGAGTACGCGCAGTGCGTATTTTGTAGAAGTAGCTTTTCTTTTCTTGTAAAGACAAGATAGGTGCTTCTCTTCTACTGGCAACTTATGTGTTAAATCTTGTTTGTGTTTTACGGTTTTACCATCACAAATCAATAGAAAACACTATAAAATTTAAGTCAAAATTAGAGGTTCTCAGACAAAGCTACATGATATTGTTACTGTATCTCGTTTAATGTAATATATACAATGGAGTTGAAACACCTGATCTAGTCACGTCTATTATTATACAAAGCACTTGTAATATAATGCATCATGCACCATATACATCACTCAGTCTAATATATCATATTTACTTAAATCAATATATGACTTATAATTCCTATATATTCACCAATTTCGCTTTAGACAACCGATTTCATTATACATCATACAAGATGTTTATTCTACAATTAACGTAGTCCACAACTAACGGCTAGTGCTCACAAAGTTGACCCAACCCGACCCGAACTACTCGAACCCTGACTTAATACACCCTAGTAAACCATACTCGGAAACCAACCCGACCCAACATTTTACAAAAACCCGATAAAACCCGACACCGATGCAAACCGAAACATGACCCGATCCGACCCGCCCGATTACTCTATGTGTAATGGCTAATGGCGCACAATAGCAAAACGAAGCTTATCCTACGCCAAGCTATCTAAAAAGGATAAACCCCTCTAAAACCACTGAAACCAAGCTCAAGCTCAAGCTCACAACAATGGCGATGATCACCACTTTTACCTTCTCCTCCGCCATTTCCCTCCCTCTCCTCCGCCCCACCACCACCTCTCTCTCCTTTCTCCCCTCACTCTCTCTCTCCGCCCCCACCAAACCCACCAACATGCGGTTTCGCAGTCGCTGCCTCCGCTTCCCCACCCCCGCCGACCGCAAGAGGCAACAGCAGGAGGAAGAGGAGGAAGAAGAAGAGATATTGGATTATGATGGGTATGAGAGTGAACTTGGTGAGGAAGGTTTTGTGATTGATGAGGATGAGCTTGAAGCTGAAGCTAAGCTCGTTGTTCGCGACTTTTCTACCTCTTTGTCTCGTCAGTTATCTCTCGGTACGTTTACTTCAATTTCCGCTGCATCATTTTACTCGTTGTGTTGCATGGAGTAGTAGTAGTAGTGTGTTACTCCCTTTGTTCGCAAATTAGTTGGTCACATTTGACTTTTATCGTGGTTGACTAGTCCTAATGGTTGGGAGTTCAACATGCCTGAGGATTGTCCCAGGTTCGAACTTATATATCACCACCCTCCACCCACCCGCACCATTAATGGCTCCAATGTACCTATAAACTTTGACATTTTAATGCTCATATGTGATATGTCTGACCATACCTTATTATTAGACCGTGTAGCCAAAGTGTGTGTGTATTTTGGTGACAATTATAACAAGATAGTCGAATTCCCACTACCTCTGGCAGGCCAGCCGCGAATATGATATTTATCACATTGTTAGATGTTGTTTATTTGGAGAAATCCGGGGTTAAAGTCTATGAGGTTTTGAAGTTTTGACCTCCAAAGTGAAGTGTGGTCAATTAGTTGGCAACATTTGACTTTTATCGTGGTCGACTGGTCAAGTGTTTGTGTGTATTCTGACAATGATATCAAGATAATCATATTCAAGTTTCATTTTTAGATAAATCAAACATGATAGTTATGACATTGTTCCATTTCGAAGAGATTTTGACCTCCAAAGTCAAATTTCGCCGATTAATCTGTGAAAAAGTGAGTGTTAAATTAGTTATGAAAAACAGTTTTCTTTTCTAAAATTAGGTGTAGATAAGTTTCAGTTTAGTTTTAGTATAGGTTAATTTTTTGCCAATAATGATGGCTATGTATATTGAAATCGAGTTTTTAATTCAATCTTCATATTGTGAATTCAATATGAAGCAATCATCTAATTAATTGTTTAAATTATCGAAGTCTAACAGTATAAGCCATTTTGTTGCTGAAATTTTGGTGGTGGAATTGGAAGTTGCATATGTAATGAAGTAAATTTATATTGTTACTTTCTGTTTAAAGGTGTGGAATTGATTGCTAGAATTATTTGGCATGGAAAGAGTTGGTATCTGATTTCGATATCGATGTGTAATTATTGAGATTAGTTGCTGTTTTGTCCGCCCCGCGTACTGTGAGTTAATGGACTGATATTGTTTTGTTGATTTACAGAAGAAGATGAGGTGAAGGGAAGTAAAGAAGCTGGAGGAAAGCAAAAGCCGCAAAAGATTGTTCCTAAAAAAGTTAGTTTTTTAAATTTGTTTCTACATATACTTTGCATCAAGTGTTCAAAGTGTAGTTTCTACAATCAAATATATAGTCTGTACTCTCGGTCACTCTCACCATTTGGTTGCATAGTAGAAGAAACTGTACTTCAGCAATCGTATTTCTTGTGAAGGGAATGAGGGGAGAGGTTACTATTTAAAAGAATTTCTTAATGGTTTTGCAAAGAATAATGACATTGTTAACATGATGGCAGTGAATGTAGAAACTAATGTAAGCTACACTATATCGGACGTGAACTCTGCATAGATTTGGAACTACTCTATAGTCTATATAATGCAATTATTGATAACTTTGGTTACACCGATGCAGATTCCTGACCATCTTCTCCCAAAGGTTGCGATTGTTGGGAGGCCAAATGTTGGTAAATCAGCATTGTTTAACCGTCTTGTTGGGGTACTGCCTCCAACCTTGGCCTCGAATTTCCTTCCATCATGATTGTTCCTTTCATTCGTGTTTTCACTCCTAGCGTGTTTTCTTAGGGGAACAGAGCAATTGTGGTAGACGAGCCAGGGGTTACTAGGGACCGGCTATATGGAAGGTCTTTTTGGGGGGAAAACGAGTTCATGGTGGTAGACACTGGAGGTGTTGTGAATTTATCCAAATCGCAGGAAGAGGTTATCGAGGACTTGAATGTATCCACAACTATTGGTATGGAAGGAATCCCGTTGGCTGCCAGGGAAGCTGCTGTTGCTAAAATGCCTTCTCAAATTGAGAGACAAGCAGCTAGAGCAGTTGAGGAGTCCTCAGTGATCATATTCCTTGTTGATGGCCAGGTGTGTTTCTCTCTTGATGTGCGTTTCTTGATGTTTCTCGTCTAGCTTTTTTTTTGTTGCTTTGTACTGTTATTGTCAAGCATCGTGCATAGTGCCTACGCCAATACATTAGCCTTTACTATCCCATATGACCTCCGAACATAAAACTTGCTAGTAACGATTATCTAAGTTGCAAGCTGGTAATTAAATCCCCTGTTGTACTCCTACAAACTTCTCGACATTCACAAGGCCATATATCTTCTTTTAATTTTCCGTAAGAATGGTTTGCTCATTTTTTTTTTAACTGTGAAGATGTTGTCTAGAGTCTAGGCTCTGGACTCCTTGATATCTTCTGACAATGGACAAAGACTTCACTATATCTTGGTCTCTGATTTAACTTGTACCACATTTGGCAAAAGTTCATAAGTCCTCCAGTTTTACCTTGATTAGCAATCTCACTGAGATATTCTTAACAGGCCGGCCTAACTGCAGGTGATGTGGAAATAGCTGACTGGCTTCGCAAAAACTATTCAAACAAGAATATTATACTTGCTGTCAACAAATGTGAGTCTCCAGGTAAAGGACAACTCCAAGCACTGGAGTTTTGGTCTTTGGGGTGAGTCATTCATTACCTCTAAGTATAACCAAGCAATTAATATTCCTTTCTTTGCAGTATGCAAGGCGCGTATGACTTTCAGCTGGTAGTGTAAATTTAGTTCTCTGTGATTTGTGCTCGATCATGTTTTTTAACCATAGCTGATTTAGCAAATCATCTTAAACTAACTTCTGTGGAACTGGATATGTAAATTCACTTTTGGCTCAATTTTGGAAAAAACAAAAAAATGACCCTCACACGGCCATTTCAGTGGACAATAAGTCATGCCAAAACCCCATTTTGGGGCTCCGACTCCAAATTTGATGAAAATTGGTAAGAGGCATCTTATAGAGCCATAATGGTCTATGAGACCTTAAATGAAGCACTCCTTAGGCTATACCATCGGTTTTATCAATGGCGCACTTGCCAAGATTATTCGCGAGACATGTATCAAAACCTCTCAATGTGATGGATTAAAGTACTTATAAGTTCCAATCATAATCATACGGTCCTCTGGGTATGTAGTGTACACTATTGGCACGTTTTTAGAAATTTAAAAAAATCCCCAGAAGGCTGTTTGGAAAATAGTTTTGTCAATATGGCCATTTTGGCAAAAAGTCCTCATAGTACTGTATAATGTAGAAAAGAATAATAGGATTCATTATTAAAAGGCAAACTCACTCAGAGGCATGCCGTCTGAACCTGAAGTGTCCTGAAGGCAGTCACTCCGTGAGCCTTCCCCCTGGGTGCATTAGTCTTACTTTCAGCTCATTGGTAAGGTCATCAGAATAGGTGTATTCAGTCAGTTTGCTGCTTTTTTTTTTTGTTCTGTCCAAGTGGCTGCTCTTTGTTCACGTTAATCTAGGAGAATTGTATGAATCAAGAGTATCAAATCATCCAAGGCAATGGTAACATATGTTATGTGGCCCTCAGATTAGGTTTTACTGTGCTGGATACATACTGAAAGAACACAACAAATTCCTGAACAGGTTTCCGTTGATACATATATCAGCTCGTAAAAATGCCATGCCTATATGTACCCTGCGTCTAATTAAGTGGCATGTTTTGTTTTTATAGTATCTAGTTACAGCTCGTGTTTTGGGATGCCAGATGTTCCTCACGTTTTGTTTGATTATTCTCACTAATTTTATTGCTGTTACAGGTTTTCACCTATTCCAATATCTGCTATCTCTGGAACTGGAACTGGAGACCTCCTTGATCTCGTGTGTTCGAGGCTGACAAGAGTCGAGGTAGCTTAATATATGTTATTGAAAATTATTTTGTTCTTAAGCCTGAAACGGGATTTTTGTAGTAGCGCAGCCATTGGGGTGGGTTGGGCAGGGACGGGGGAACAAACCAAAATTTCACGTGAAGCAGAAGAAGCGTTAAGATGTTCCTGATTTTATTTCCATTGAGCTGGTTTTGCATCTTCTTTATTCCCTTGTCATGATTGTCAATGGTGGCAAAGTGACTCATGATGTTCCGTATTTGATATCCTGTCTATCATGCAAGTATAGGAGCCTGTTGATCTCGAAGAAGAAGAAAACTATGTTCCTGCTATAGCAATTGTTGGCAGACCGAATGTTGGTAAAAGCAGCATATTAAATGCGTTGATTGGAGAGGACAGGACTATCGTGAGCCCGATCAGTGGCACGACACGTGATGCCATTGACACCGAATTCACTGGACCAGATGGCCAGGTTTGATTACGTGTTCTAGTATTACTTTCTCTGGTCATTGCTCTCTGGTTGAAAGAGAGAGAGAGAGAGAGAGAGAGAGGGGGGGGGGGGGAAGAAAAGGTAAAGGTTTCAAAACAAAATAAGACTAGCTGTTTCTTTGTGCTCCTGTTGAGTTAGCTTTTAAGTTGTCAATATAAATTACTAACGTGATATCAAAGTTTTTTATTCTTCATAGGGAAATGTACCTTAGGGTATGTTTAATGAAACTTCTTTTGTGCTCTGTCTTCACTTTCCAAATGTCATTTTAGAAAATCCAAAGCAGTTAAACAAGGCAAAAGGGTAGAAAACATGTCATCTCAATTCTCTAGCCCTCTCCTACTCCCCTCTTCTCTTGCTATATCAGTGTTGGTGCTAGCCAATGGTTGATACTGGCCACTCATGGGCTAGACCTCAAGTCACCTTTCAATTCTCCAGTTTCAAGTGTATTCTACGAAAATCAAATGGTGGAAAGCAATGGGAAGTATTGGGCAATATGTTCAGGCTACACTCATCTCTCCCACTTCTCCTACTGACACTCCTGCCTCTTTACCTCCTCCTGCTCCACTGCCATTACCCACCTTCTCCCACCAATTTAGGGCCTTGCTTGTTGCGGGTGAGGCCTTAGATCGCCATCCCACCAACTCTCCTTGAAAGATGGAGACATTCTTACTCAGGCTACACCCTTAACTCCTCTTGCTCGTTCCCCATCCAGTTTGGCATTAACGGGATTGCAGTGCACCCTGATGTTCAGAAAGTTTTAACTTGTACATGTTTTGCAGAAGTTTCGACTTATTGATACTGCTGGAATTCGGAGAAAAGCTGCCGTTGCATCTTCCGGCAGCAAACCTGAGGCTTTGTCTGTTAATCGAGCCTTCCGCGCCATTCGCCGTTCTGATGTTGTAGCTCTTGTAATTGAAGCTATGGCGTGTATTACTGAACAGGTAATATGCATTTCAGTATCTCATATTCTCATGGCAGCTAAGTCTGTAAACTTCTGTTTTCTTGTAATTGACTACTATTGCTTTGAATAAATATGGCATCTTTCGGGATTGAAGCTTATGGTTATTTTGGGAGACGGGTTCAACCTAACTTAGGGCTGTGACATTCGTGTCTTTTTAGAGGGCTTGTAACATTATACAATTGTTTACATCTAAAGAAACTAGTTGTTTGCTACTCACTGGTTTCTGTTAAGAGCTTTTTGGTGTGAGATTGGTATCATGTGGCCAAATTTTCCAGGACTACAGAATTGCAGAACGAGTTGAAATGGAAGGGAAGAGTTGTTTGATCGTTGTCAATAAATGGGATACGATACCAGATAAGAACCAACAGACTGCAACAATATATGAGGAAGATGTCAGACGGAAGCTCCGCAATCTTCATTGGGCACCCATTGTTTATGCAACTGCAATAACTGGTCAAAGTGTGGACAAGTATGGACTTTTTCAAAGATGTTTTTTTTCCCCTCATAAATCGTCACCAAGAAGCTTATTGTCACTAATCAGATTGTCGCATATCAGTTCCTTGGAGATTGTTCAAGGAAATATACATTGTGCCTAAAAATAGGAAAAATCTGGTACTGTAGTCCTATGTTCTAAAAACCCCTTGTCTTGGTGCATAGATGCTGATTGTGTTTGACTTAACCTTTGTAGGATAATTGTTGCTGCTACCATAGTAGAGAAGGAGAGATCAAGAAGGCTTAGTACTGCAACTTTGAATCAAGTGGTTCGAGAGGCTGTAGCTTTTAAAGCTCCACCTAGGACTAGGGCTGGAAAGAGAGGACGTGTTTATTACTGCACTCAGGTACTGTTCTGTTGCTTTTATCTTTGTTTCAAATGGTTGATTAGGATTATTAATTCATATGCTTACTTCTTCTTCTTTTCACTCTTTCGTCGTGATGCTTCAAGTGTAAAATCATTTTGATACATGATTGTGATGCTAAAAGCTAAGTCCTTTTTTTTTTTTTTAATTTTTACGCGGCCTATGTGGTGAATTCTTATAGTTTGAGGTATGTATATTAAGATAAGCTCGCATATGAGACCAGTCATCACAATACTCCCATAGTGATTTGGATAGTTTTTGGCATATGGTACAAAAGCATGTGAACTAAGACCCTTGGAGTAATTCGATGGGTGAAATTCTGCAATTCATGTATCTTTTTTGTTTGCATTTGCCTTTGCACTATGTTCTGCACAGTGATGTGGGTTACTGGCCTTTTCTCTCAAAAGGAAGTTCTTTCTTCTTCGTTGAAGTCGATTCTGAAACTTGAACTAACCAACTGCACTAATATTATACAGTAATTGTAATGGAAAGTTGTATATCTGATCATTGGTAATTTTTTGTTTTGATGTTTGAAAAAAGTTCACCTTTCTTCGGCAGGCTGCTATCCGGCCACCCACGTTTGTTTTCTTTGTCAATGATGCAAAACTCTTTTCTGATACATACCGACGCTATATGGAGAAGCAATTGCGTACAGATGCCGGATTTGCTGGTACACCAATTCGGCTTTTATGGCGAAGCAGAAGGAAAACCACCAGGGATGCAGGTCATTATTTTGTTTAATCTCTTGATTCCGTCTCTGCGAAGGGTTTAACAATACAAGTAATACTAGATCTACATTTTACAGGCAACAATGCGACAAAGACACGGACTAATCTACATATGAACCGCAGAAAAGAAGCCGTTGCTGCATAGAACTTTTTGTCAGACAAGCTGTGGGTGATTCCTTCGTTTTGGGATCTGTAATAGATGTAATGTACTACTGCATTTGGATGGCCTATGGGGGATCCCAGACTGTGCTGCAGCTTTTTGTAATTACTGCTGCAGCCTACGAGTCATCCAGAAGCTGGCAACCTTGGATGACTCCGTCGATGAAGCCTAGCTCTTAGCTCTCATCTGGAGATTGAAACTTCTTAGGATCGTATACTTGCATTATAAATCAGCAGGCGGTACAAGGTTGAATACCATTCGTTGACGGTGGGGATGATGGTGCAGCTATCCATCTTTTGCTAGTGCCGTCTCTGGTTGTAGCTTGTGATTGTTGTAATGTATGACAGATGTAAAGCCACAATGTAACTGTTAATACCTGCCTTTAATGGTAGAATTCGAATGAGCCAACTCAAGCTAAGATTTTTGCAGCTTCTATACTTGTGCATTCAATTTAGAGCAGTATTCTTACCAAATAGAGTTTTATACCACATAATCTCTCAAGATAACTTGCTTCAACCTTTTGATCATATAAGATCGTAGAGGGGAACTTTTACAACAAATCTCAAATGACATTGGAGTTTCTAGTAAAAGAATCCGAAAACAAGTGAATACTTTGGGAACCACAAGAGTACTTCCATCTTATTGAAATTACAACAAACAAGCAAAATCGTTGCCCATTCCACCAAAAGAAAAAAGAAGCAATTACAACAACAAAACATGTACAACTTTTCAACTATCAAGTTCACCTTATGGGACAATCTTATAAGCCTTCATCTTATCAATCCAAGATATGAAGGCATTTTTGGTGTTCCTAAACCCCAAGAATCCATGCTCTTTACTCTTGTTCATGCTATCCAACAAGGAATCGCGACTAAGAACCATATCCACAAACCACCAATTCCCCACCTCCTCCAACCTTGTAGGTGTCAAATCATTCTCCCTTACAATCTCCTCCCACACACCTTCCTTCCCTTTCATCCTCTCCGCTATACTAATCCCCTCTTCTCCTTCATCAAACTCTACAAACTCGACCCCAAACTGCTCCGCAAGCACTCTCCATAAATGCTTCCACTTAAACACATCCCCATTGCTACAATTGAATGCCTCATTCTTAGCATAAGGATCGACAGCAGCCCATATTTGATGTTCCGCGATCAAATCAGCATCCGAAGCTTGAGAATAACACTCCCAAGCAACTTTTGTTCCTGGAAACTTAAGTGGCACCCCGTCCTGCTTACATATAGCAGCATAAACACACAGTGTACCAACCAAGTTCATCAAACTATAAGGCGAAAACCCAAATATATTAGTAGGACGATGGACCGACCAAGTTAAACCATCCTTCTTAGCAACTTCCTCCTCCAATATATCCTCGAGTGTATAGTAAAAATTTGGTATATCCAACCTAGGCATGTCTTCAGTAAAAGGCGGATCAAGCTTTTGGATTGCGTTACTACTACTAGCATCCCAACTCTCAAAGGAGCCAACATAATGCTTAAGTCCTGTCTGCAGACATACATGCTTAAGAGCAGTGGCATTAGCAGTCACCACTTTAAGAACGTTCCGAAACATCCTGCCATTAACCTCACAGTTCTCAACCTCAGAAGAACGATTTGCCCACGTGACATAGAACACGTGGGTGACATCGGTCAGAGGGGATAGCTTCGCAACAGCGTCTTCCTCGTTACTAATGTCGCACTGGATGTAGTCAATAGGGAAGTCAGCATTCCAGTTGGGCCGAGGTCTACGGGCCACTCCGTAGACCTTCCATGGCCCCCCTGGTGTGTCTGACAGAGGCAGGATTTCTGCCAGACTGTTGCCTACTATGCCCGTAACTCCTATGATCAGAGCTACACTTTGGTAGCTCTTTAATGCTGTAGCTGCTACTGCCTCATCTGGATCATCAAGCTTTTTCTGCAGGCCACAAGAGCAATAAATCAGAATCAGAATTATTGTCAAATCAATCCAAGGACACTGCACACAGTCCTTCCTTTTCAGAACCTATTGCACACACGTGAGAGGACGTACTCTCGAGTATACTTTTATGTACCTTTATGTATTATTTGTGTACCTCTGATAAGTTTTTATGTATTAAAGTGAAATTGTTGCATAATTTTAATCTATAGGATGTACACAAAAAATGTAAAAGGTACATATAAAAGTACCAAGTTAAATTTGAGACTTATGTACTTTCAAGTATATACTTTCAAGTGTACCTAATAATTTACCGTGAATTCCCCAAATAAAAGAAAATGAGTGGTAACATTGGTCGAAATTTAGTAGCCTCCTACAATTAAACATCACTTTCTTTCTTCTTCTTCTTCTTTTTTTTTTTTTTTTTTTTTTTTTTTGCATAGCACATACGGACCTATCACTGTATCACAGCTCTCGGAAAAGCGTGCAAAGACGCAGATGAGAATTGAACCCCCAACTTCGAAATCAGGGAACAACACTCCAAACAAGTTTGACATCATCAATGATATCCCATTTTATATATACACATAGGTAAAGTGATGATCATAGTATACATGTACATCATCAATGAACATAAAAGTGCACAAAGAAAAGGGGTATGTTAATGTTACCTTAGCAGCACCAATAGCACCAGCCCACCACCAGCTCATGGTAAGATGTTTGGTAGAAAAGAGAAGAGAAGATGATCAAAGGATGTAAATGGGTATAGAGGGTGGAAATGGTAGGTGTCAGTTTGACGTGGTGAGGTGGTGTCGTGATGATCTATCTTAGTAGTTGTGACTTGTGAGATTGGATCAGTACGATCTTCTTTTGTTGCTGTTTATCTATTTTGTACTGTTGTAAGTGTTGTTCGGTTTGTGCTAATTTGGTAAGTTTTGTTACTTTGTTGTTGTTGTTGTTGGCAAGTCTTTCTTTGCTTCTGTTTAGTTGCTTTGTTGACTGGGATGTTGTCCACCAGATAATTACAGAATAAAGTAAAAAAATGTTTATTTTTAATATAAGAAAACTATTTCTTATATTAATAGAAGTGCATAAAATCGCAAGAAAAATTTAAACATGTACTACGAGAAGGTGTAAATGACATCACTTTATCGAATCTAATCTTACTTAAAAAAATGATATTAATTGATTTAAATAGTAACTAAGTTCATGTCTAAAGATGACTTATATAGAAATGTCATCCCCTCAATTATCCCAAGAGAAACAATTGTGTAATATTTCAATTGGCTTGACAACTTTTTATTTCACGACTTACATTATACGGAGTATGTACTATTGTTAGCTTGTTGCTTCTACCAATTATTGTTAACATCATTCTTTGTCAATTTGCCAGCTGGATGAACTAACAACATATGTTATACCAAATTGATTGCTATTTTTAGGATAGAGGTATTGGTATTTTAGTATATCAATAGGTCTTGTATGATATCACCTAATTTTATGTTAGAATTAGACGTTTCAACCGATTATATTTGAGATTAACATAATTTTTATTATTAGAACATCAAGAGAATAACTATTTTAACTCATCTATTGACTAGATTTATACCGCCTCTCTAAATAATTCGTAAAAGCATTCATATATGTCGTGCACTAGTTTCCTAATTACAGTATATGTTGTATTTGTGAGAACCATGATTTCCAATTTGTGATGAGGATCTGACGTGCAAATGGATTCAGTTCGATTTTTTTTTTTAGAATAGGTAAGAAGAACTACATAAAGTTAGGAGCGTCTCCTCTCGAGATTAACCCCTAACCTATCTTGATACGAAATATTATCTAAATCACTAGAAAAAGAAGAATGCCATAAAACACTGTGACTAATAGAGTGACCAAAACTAGCCATCCAATCTGCTGCTCTATTCCCTTCTCTAAAGATGTGAGAGATCGTGAACGAGTCGACATTGCTAAGAAATTTTCTCAGTGCAGAAGAATCTCCAATTTGAGAGGTTCCAGCCACTAAGAAAGAGGCAACGTAATCTCTAATGATGAAACCCGATGTAGCTTGATCACCTTTACGGGAGCCGTCGAAGTTGATTTTGATGAAGTTAATATCCGGAGTCGACCATCTAACGAGCACTGGCTGTGAAGTTGTTGAAGTGTTGGAAGAACTATTGTTATTAAGATGAAGGTTTGAATCTAGCTCTGTGCAAGCTTGCTATTCTTTATAAAACAAATTAACTTTATGGAAAATACCAAATTCATTAAAATCAATATTTCTAAATATTTTATTATTTATGTGCGTCCAAATGCTCCAAAAAATCATAGCAAGTTGGCTGAAATCAATAGGAATATTCGGATTAGGGTTAGTCTTAACTTGAAGCAAATTATTTGTAAAGTTATTATCTCTAATATTAGAGATATTTCACCCATAATATTTGGCAATAAATGGATTCGGTTCGATTAGAAATGTCGTGAGCTGATGCCAAACGAAATATAATAGAGCATAGAGACAAATGCTAGTCTGTCATTAGCAGTATTTAATTGATTCTATGTAAGTGACTATGTGTATGGGGGGCAAACTGCAACCGACTTGGTCGGCTCATTCCATTTCTCATAAGCCAATAATGTGTACACCATGCGATTACATTTCGAGTATGAGGTAAGGAAAAAAATTGTTTTGATATAGCATAAATCAGTCTAGAAGACTCTGAGTATGGCTAATTGGTGGAAACTGATTTTTATATTTCCTATTTTCAATTTTACACTCCCACTCACCCTTTTGATGTGAGAGTACAGATTCCTGTGCAGGAATCTACTCCTCTCACATGAGGAGTGTAAAAATCAAATGGGAGAGTGTAAAAATCATTGCCCCTAATTGGTTAGTCTACAAGTTTATATGCCGGCCATGTCCAAGTTGGGGAGCTAGTACATGTGGCTTGGGAGAAGGCCCGGATATAGTGGGCCTTTAAGTGGACGAAATTAGTGGTGTTGCAAGTTACAAACTTGAAGAGGATGTCAAAGGTTCCGAAGCCCATATCTGAGCAAGTTGGTGGAGTAGTCACATACTTACATGTAGTTTATTAGGTATAGCCGATAAAAAATGACACGATTCAAGAACACGATACGAAGTTAGTGAGTTTATTATGACCTATTCCAGTACTTAGGTTGACACCAACCTAATGCAAAATCTAAATGTATATGGTTAGGTTTGGAGGTGGAAATTCCAAACTCGACACGGCTAACCCATTTCTTATAGTAAGCTTTTTCATAGTAACCTAAATATAATTCAATTCAACACTTTGCTTTATTAATACATAAATATTAACCTATCTATAAAACCAAATTGTGAAAACTTTAAATGTGAAATTTGATTTCGCCTAGAATTCCCTAATGAGTGATGCAACCTGGCAACCCTACATGAACCAGACACAAAATTAATTGGTTAGTGCGTTAAGGGCTTTTGACTCATTTGTGTTGGATAGAAACGAATACGACACAAATTTAACAAGTCGAGTTAAGGTTGGGGATTTCCTTACAAGTTTATACTTAACACAACACGAGTTTGACACGACATGGCCCATTTTCCAGCTCTAAGTTATAGTCCACTACAATTGACCGTTTTATATTTCCCTAAAAATGGCCTAATGTTATTAAGAGCCCCCCTTGTGTCCATAGGAGTATGATTGAAATATATATGAACTCTACTCCTTCATATTTTGGTAGGTTTACTACATGTTTCACGAGCAATATGAGTATGTGCACCATGCACACAAAACTACGATATGAGTTTTTTTTTTGTCAAATTTGTAATTTCATAGGCCATTATAAATATTCAAGATGTATTCTACCAATCTCTCTAAAAAATTCCAAGTTCGGGTTTGAAATGAGGTTTCGATGTAGGATATAGCCCACTAGTAGAACTTTTTCGTGCCTCCAAATTTGATTTCTCCAAATATATATCAAAATTGATCAAACATACCCCTATTGATAGAATGTTTAGTCAATTTGATGTTTCACAAATAACATAATTATGTGCACCGTGGACAAAACCCATGATACGGTGTTGCTTGCCACATTTGTGTTCCATGGGCCGTTATAAATATTTAAGATGCATCATTCTAGCTATGTCAAATTTCGAGCTAATGCCCGAAATGATGTTTTGGCGAGGGTTATATTTTCCGTTAAAACAATATTTCTGGGGTCAACTTTTGATTTGTTAAGAAATGAGTCTAGTGTCCCTTGAAATATAGTTGAATTTTATGAGAACTTTGTTTGTTTATATCTATTTATTTACTCGATATTTTACCAAATACTATGGTTGTTCACACCATGGACAAAATCCATAATACGGGGTATCGTTTGCCACATTTATGGTTGCATGGACACTACAAATCTGTAAGAATATGCATCATATTGTGCGAAAGCGGAAGATCGATGATGAATTAAGTACGAGCAAATATCTAAATGAACACAAGATTTTACGAGGTTCACTATATATCAACATGATAGCTACGTCCTCAACGACATATTTTTTTTAATAATATGGGGAAAGTACATATACAAGATGACAAAGATTAGTTCACAATAGGCCAATCCTAGGAAACTGGATCTCTCAAAAAAAAGTCGTTGATCTCTCTCTCTCTCTTCTCTCTGACCTAGGGTGTTTATATAGTAAACCCACAAGTTAGAAGACCTAATACAATAAGGAAACTAGGTAAAACATAAAGGACAACATTTACTTCAGTATAACATAAACCGCGGTTGAAATACAGAAAAACTACAGTTCTTGGAAAGGTCCGCACCCGCAGACAATTGCTCTGTAGTTTCGTACTTTGTTCACTCTTCTAATCCCCTCTTACAAAACCTTGTCTTGTATCTTCGTTATGACCTCCCATAACGATGCACATCCTACCATTTTTTGTCAATTATTGTCAAATAATAAATAACATTTTCCGAATTCGACAAATGTAACTAACACATGTAACTGCTCTTTAAATAAAAGAATTAAAACAAAAGCTAAAAGTAGTAATCATGCCAGTATTTCACTAGCTATGCACTTTTGATCCTTAAATGTCTTCTTTGTTGAGTAAGACCAATTTTAAAAGATGTCCCATTTTGGCACTGTCATCCACATCAATGGCCGAAAGATAACTCATTTAGGTGAATATTATATGGTGTGGGGCAAGTCGCCAAGACAGGTTTTTGTTCACCGAAGAGACTACAATATCCTGTGTAATAATCTAATAAATGTTGGTCTTTTCGCTTCAAGCATAATTAAGCCATAACTATATATTGCCTTGAGAGCACCTACATAAGTGACACTTGATAAATGTAATCGGGCTCACCCTAAGTATAGTTTGATTGCCTTGAGAGCACCTACATATGTGATCTGACCTTATCATTAGATAACTCTTTATAAGGAGAAACTTAATTTCTTAGAAAGTATAGTTTCTTGTAAGATAAATTAACTCTAATTTTATGCAAGTTTACGTCAAATAATAAATATAAGGGATATTCTCCTGTGTACCCCTGTACTATATACGAAAATCCGTAATATCCCTGTGTTTTTTCGACTAATCCAAAATACCCCTGAGGTCGATTTTTCGACCCAAAATACCATTAATGACGACGGACGTTAGTTTTTTTCTGTGCGACGTTAGGTTAGTTGGTGTTAAGCAGATTAACTGTGTAATCAGAGACTAATTACTCCCTCTTTGACTAACTACAACTAACTCCTCTCCTCTTTCCCTCCTCCCTCCTCCTCCCACCCCCACGCCCACCACCTGCCCACTCCCACTCCCACTCCATTGC
>CAAKMY010059667.1:0-30813 GCA_901111285.1 Corrigiola litoralis
TAAAAGTTTATTTGATCTTTATCTTTAATAATGAATAGTGCTCAAAAGTGAAATGGGAAGAATAAGAAGAAATGGAGGCAGTACTCAATTGCTAATTAAGTTAGGTTAATTGGTGTCCTTGACTTACTTACAATGATCTAAACCGTGACCATACATAGATACAAGTGTCAATTTTTCGTTAATTAATTATTTAGGCTTTTTCATCAATTAATTCAATCCATATTTTTCACAAATAATATTTTCGATATTCAACCTTCTTACGTAAGTCAATTAATTGTTCAACTATCTTCTTCAAAATCTCAATTAGTTTGGATTGTATTTCTTCGCCTTTTACGACCAACATTTCACCTTGTTGCGCTTTGATCTTTCTTTGATCTTTCCTATCAAACCAACATGCACAATACTTCCAGTCATTGAAATTCCCTCCGACATTTATAGCTTAGTCATAATTGGTCACTATTAAGATTACTATAAGAAAGTAATTAAAGGACACCAATTGGAATTTCTTTTGCCCCCACCCCCCACCCATGTCTGATGTCCCTTCCCGAAATCATGAGAAGAGGTGGCTCTTCGAACTCACCAAAACAAAGCACAAGAGAGGAGAGAAAAAGCAAGGGCGGGATTCCGTCTACCCTTGGCCGGAAAACGAAGGAGCGGTGAGAGTGGTGCGTGGTGAGTTATATCGATGAGGAGACGAGGGAGTGAAGATGTTGATGTTGTTGTTCTTCGCACGTTGTTGTTTTGTGTTTGTGTTGTGCCATGTTGTCCAGCAAAGAAAAGATAAAGATAATGAGTGTGATATTTTCTGTCGGGGTTCTCGTGCGTAAAGAAATATAAAAGGGAAAGCGAGTAGGGGCAAGGGTTCATGTGGTGGGGGTAAGGGGATGAGGGAGTGGAGGGGAGTTGGGAAAACCGGGAAAGTGGGGGGGGGTGACGGTTGAGGGAGGGTGGTCTAATGTTAAGTGTTGCTTTAGAGGGGAGAGAAAGAGGGTTTTCAAAGGTTGAGGGGAAGAAAATGACACTTAAGATGTTTAGGGTTGATTAATTATGTTTATTATTGATGGTTAAGAAGATTAACATCATTAAAATTCACTAAATACACAATCCAAACGTTTGTCAAAGGTATTAGATTTCCGTTACTATTATATCAAAAATCAAGAGTTCAGGGTTATTTAGAAAAGGCAAAAGCTCAAGATGACTAAAAGAAATAACCATACTTTTGTATCCGACAACCGCACCTAAAAATTTGATGCGTCACCTATTTTTAGACATTTTTTTGTCTATTATGAGACATAAAAACGTCTATTCCAGATATGATATGTTCATTCTGAAACACTTTCTTTGTTAGACACGCAATTATCTATTCCAGACACTTTTTCGTTATTGAGAAACACATTTTATTTTATTCTAAACACAAAAATGTTAATTCCACAGTTGTTTATTCCAAACTGTTTTGTTATTTTGAGACACAGAGGTACTTACTTTCGACATAGTTTTTTCGAGACACACATGTGCCCATTACGCACATTTTTGTTATTTCCAAACACACATATTCTAGACAATTGACCCACCTAATTTTTATATGCGGCAGCTGAACACAAATTCTCCTCAATCCAACTCAAAACAACATAACTGAAACTCAACTAAACTCACCTAAGAGTCACATAAACTGATTTTTACATTCCCATTTATTTTACACTCCTACTAAACTTGTCAATGTCAGTGCACATATTCCTATGTAGAAATTTATCCCTCTCACATAAATAGTAAAAATCAAACATGAGAAAGTAAAAATCACTTCCCTTAATTAGAACTTCTACTCAAAAACTTAAAAACAAAACAAAGTTGGTACGCACTTCCTAAGTGACTTCTTACTCCACTTCAACTGTACTAAACTAACTTAAATTAAAGTCAACTAAACTCAAAGGCACCTACCTTAAAAAATAAAATTGAAAATAATCTTACCCAACCAAAGTCATAATAAATTCCCTCAAAAATTTGGTTTTATTTAATAGGAACTTAAGTTAAAAAGTAAAAAACAACAAAAAAAAAAGGTTGGTACCTACCAAGTACTCCCAAAATGACTTGTACCATGCTCCCATGAGCATGTACTTCCACCCAAATTTCTTGTATCTTTTATCATTTTTCTTATACTTTTTCAGATTAGGTAGAAAAAAACACTAAAATGTATTAGATTTCTAGGGTGGGAACACATGCTCTCCGGGAAGCACCTAATAATTTACCTCCAATCAGACTTAATTGCTAGACAGATAAAAAGTGAGAGAGTAAAAATCATTTCCCTTAATTAGAATTTTTAGTCAAAAAGTAAAAAACAAAACAAAGTCAGTACGTAATACTTCCAAAGTGACTTCCAACTGCACTTCAACTGAACTAAACTAAACTACTTAAACAGTTGAAACTCAACTAAACTCAAAAGCACCAAAACCCAATCCAAACTACACATGGGGACGACCACACTTCCTTTCCTCAACCCCTTCTTCCACCCCACCTCCCCATCATCACAATCCCACCCAATCTGGAACCGCCGCGTGTCACCCTCCCCTGACGTCGTCATCGCAACCCCACAACTGGTGGTGGACAAGTCCGCTCTCGTTGTCGCCGAAGCGAAGTCCGAGGACGAGCTGTGGGCTGCCGCGTGTCTCCGCATTCGGACATTTAATGTGTTCAAGGAACAAAGCTTCGCCATAGAGGTGACCCATTTTCCTTATTTATCCAAATACTTTATTTTCATTACTTTTGTGGAAATATCAAATATGATGTTTTGTATGATTAGAGACCGTCTATTTTTAAGTTAAAGTTAGGCCGTTTAAATGTGGTATTGTGAATAATGTACTACCTCCAGCCCAGTAGAATAACCCCATTTGCTTTTGACACGCTCATTTAGAGGAGAATAGTAAAGGGTATTTATGTGAAATGAGACTATTTTATTGAGACACCTATATAAGAACAAAAAGTCATAAAAGTAGACGGAGTCGAATAAAGGCATATAAATGTATAACTTGACTTGGGCATGTATGAAGCTTAAATAAATTTAGCTTGTGAGGAGTTCAATGGTCTTTTTTGAGAATTTGTGATAAAAGAATATGGCGCTATTCTATTGGGTCCGAAGGAGTAGACCCTATGGAGCCGTGATAGCCCCATATCCGATACGGGAATTTTAGAATATATCGGCGGGGGGCATCTATTTTGGGATGGTATTACCCTTCCTTTTGCAAGGGGAAATCACGGTAGTGTCTTTGTGAAAGTTGGCCCCCACCGATAAATGGGGAAAACTTCCTCATCACAGATATGGGAAAGTGTTTTCTCAACCGTTTTTAAGATATATTGCAGTTAGCTAGAATGTGCAAGTGGAAATTAATAGTGGTAGTAGTAGCGAGGTGGCAGCTAATTGATTACAAATTAATATGGTGGCCAATAAAGCAAAGAAGTCATAGTGGTAGGCCGTAGCTAACAAATGAAGTGTATGCTTGTGGACTATATTTTTTCGGCGGCCAGATATGATATGTCGTTATTACGGAAGTCAGAATCGATTGTTTTCATTGTGATGATACGACGTTTGGGTTGAGTTTCTGATGAAGAATGATAACCCATTCATCAATCTAGCAGCTACTAAGTGGTCTCATACAAGTATCTTCAGGTTGGGGAAAATTCCGGGAAATATGGCTAGTAAATTTAGTCCATTATGTGATTATGTATAAGCCTATGCACCCAAGATATCGCCCCACATTTGCTTGACTTGCTGACTCCACATTACACACTAGCTACAAAAGTCTCAAAAGTATTCAGATAAGCTCATACTCACTTAAACAACACGGCTAATAAGTCCTTCCATATCCTAGTTACTTGCATCTCTTCTTTTCACAAGCTTCAATTGATTCCCCGTTGTCCTTAGAAATAAGGAGATCATATTTGTGCCTTAATTTTCTCCTTTGGTTGACAATCATCCACCAAGGACTGTCTCAGTGTGGATTTTGTGTAGCTGCGACATGCTACTCGAGTATCAGGTGCGAAAAACCGGAGCGAGAAGCCTTACTCACTATGATGCTCGGACGCGCCAATTTGACTGGCCGTACCCGGGTCGACCCGACACGACGCGGGTACTGACACGGGATACGTGTCCGGTCGGCAAGATGTGAAAACGGACACCTCCATGTATCCGTTAGTACTAAGTAGAGAGGAGGAGGAAGGCTGCAAAGAAGAGAAGGGAGGAGGGAGAAGAACCAAAAAGGAGGCGGCATTGCAGCAGCAAAATAAAACCTAAGGGCTGCTATCATTAAGGGTATCTTGGTCCTTTTTCCTTATTTGGGTTTATAAATGCAGCATTAGTGGATGACAGCTGGCCCATAACCCATTTTCTGTCTATTACAGCTGGCCAAAACCTATTTTCTGTCCTCCTCTTTCTTTCTTTTTATACTTTCTACTCTCCTTAAATTTGAAAAAAGTAAAGGTTGGATAATGTTGACGGTTTCCAATTATGAAATTCGGGTATGTTGACCGCGTCCAAAACTAAGCGTACTCGCATTTCAACCGTATCCCAGTATCCTTGATTTTACAATCTGAAGTACCCGACGCCCGGATTCATATCCGGATTGGATACCCGTATCCGAGTCCGAGCATCATAGCTTACTTAACTTGAAAGACAACTTCACCAAATACAATGTGATTGATAATTTTCCTCCATGGGTTGATGAAGATTGTTGTTGATGGCCAGGAGTGGGATGTGATAATATCACAGGCAATGTCATTAAGCTTATTTTCTACCAGGCCTCTACCTACACTGATAACATCAAAAATGCAACCAGAAAGCTTCACTAATACTGTCTCCATTGTTGGAACTCGAGCACTTGAATTTCTTGGACTTGACTGGATGCAACTTTCATGGAGGTCAGATACCCTAATAGATAGGAGCTATGACGCACTTGAGATATCTCAAGCTCTCATATACTACTCTCAACGGTGAAGTTCCAATGCTTGGTAACCTTACCAATCTGGATGTCCTTGATCTGAGCGGCAATAACCTCAAAGGCCCTCTTCCACTTAATCCACCCACTCTCTCCACCCTACGACATCTTGATCTTAGCAACAACGATTTTAATGGGGCTCTTTCGCCTTTTCTCAGAAACCTTAGCACCCTAAGGCTTCTGAACTTAAGCATCAATAACTTTGATGGTTCAGTTCCAAACTGGTTTAGGAACATGAAAAGCCTTGAGTTTCTTGACTTATCTCTTAATCACTTTAGGGATTTGGAGGGAGGGATCTGGGCCATAATGGGAAGTCCATGTCAATTCAAACACTTGGATTTGTCTGACAACATCATCCAAGGATTGGTACTCGAGCCTCCTCTGAATTTTTTTAGATGTGCAGGTAATGACTTAGAGTTCCTCAGTCTAAGAGGGAACTGGATTAAGGGTAGTTTGGCATCTCTGATAGAACACCTGAGAAACTTTAAGCACATGGATCTCTCAGGCAGTCAACTGAGTGGATTGACCACTGATTTTCTAGGACAACTAACTGAAGTAGAGCATTTAGACATTTTATCAAACTCAATAGACGGTGCATTATCCAGCATGGGTAACCTTTCCAAGCTCAATTACTTGGATATGAGTGACAATAGTATCTCCCTCAGTTTGACAACTAATTGGTCGCCGCTCTTCAAACTTTGAAGTTTTTATAATGGAGTCATGCACAATTATCAATCCCCCCAGATGGCTTCAGTCTCAAACTAGGATTCGAGTCATAGACCTTTCTAATACAGGTATTTCGGGGGATTGTCATGATTGGATTCGCAATATGAGTGGTCCTTTCCGACAACTTTCTAAAGGGACCTCTCCCGTGAACGTTTGCCAGCAAAAACTTGGATTATTTGGATGTTAGCAACAATTCTCTCTCTGGGGTTATCTCTGATTGGTTAGGCTATGTTGGATTCCAAATTATGGTAGACTTATCTTCAAACAAGTTTTCAGGTACCATCCCACACTTTCCAAGACAAAATTGCTATGTGAAAAACATGCTTCTTAACGACAATGATCTTGAAGGAGACATCCCTTCATCACTTGGAAACTGCAGCAACTTACAGGCTCTTGATCTAAGTGGGAACAGACTCTTTGGGAACATACCACCTTCCTTTGGATATGGCCTATTGGGTCTGCTTGTTCTTCGACTTTGTGAAAATCAGCTAGGCCGAGTCACTCCTGAGTCTCCTGGTGTTCATACCGGTGAAAAGTATGCAGGTATCCTAGCATCTTAAGATGTGCCGGCTGAAGAAGTTAAGACTTTTAGATCTTCATGACAACAAATTAGGTGGTGAAGTTCCAGCTTGCTGGGAAAATTCCACAGGGTTACCGGATTCGCGGTTCGCTCGGATCACATTCGCGGTTCGGGTTCGCGATTCGTTGATTTTATGGAACCGGGTTCGCTATGGAATTACATTCCTCCGATTCGCTATGAATGAAACCATATTTATTCTACTGGGTCTAAGTTTTTTCCCCTAAAATAAAGGAGTATTTAAGTTTTCCAAGATAAATTAATATTATTTTTTATATTTATAATTAAAGTTTTGTTAATAAATAAATAAAAAGAGGGTAAAGTATAAGAATAGAAAAGGAGTACAACTGTGTGTTTATAGTATTGAAAACCGAAGGAGTGATAAAGCTTACACGGACTCACGGAGTACTACACTATAGAAATAAAGGGATTGATTAACTCTTCAGTTTATTGATTAACTCTTCAGTTTAAATAATAATAAATGCATTTACTAGTAACTTTCTTCCACAAGTACCAACATTCTTTCACGCATTCCCATCCCTCAACAGTCTCCAGCCAAGGACAGTGTATTAATTGCCAATGTTTATCTATCTTCTAGCCAGAAAAGTTTTATTTCCTTTTCTTTCTATATTCTTCTAACACTGGAACGGGATCGCCACATCTGGCGTGCAGCACGCGTTCCCGTGCGTTTTGGGGTGCGATCGACCCGCAATTTGGATCGTGCGATCCGGATCACAGTTCGCAGGGGGTAGGGGCGAATCCGATAACCCTGGATAAGCTCACAAAGCTATCACAATTAATAGCCTTAAACTTATCCCGCAACCTTTTGGTAGGGCATATTCCTGAAAACATTGGTGACATGAAGTCATTGGAGACACTTGACTTATCTCATAATAACCTTCGTGGAAGGATTCCAACAAGTATGGGCGATGTAGACTCAATGAATTACCTCAACTTGTCCTACAACAACCTCTTTGGGCCAATTCCCACAAGTAGGCACCTCCAGACCTTGGGTAACCCATCAATCTATGCAGGAAACCCGAGCCTGTGTGACGATCCTCTACCCAAGATGTGTGCAAGCCATGATGAGCAGCCTAATAAGAATTCAGAGGAACTACATGAGGATGACAAGGAGGACGTGCAGGAGAAGATTTGGTTGTATCTGGTGGTGATGTCAGGCTTTGGTACGGGGGGGGGGGGGGGGGGTTGTTGGGACTTTGCTGCTGCATGAGAGGTGGAGACATGCACTTTTCAGACTTGTTGAGGAGGCTAATGACTGGCTCTTTGTTGGCATTGTTCTGAGGTGGGCTAAGCTTAAGAAAATGGTTAAGTGGAAAACTTTGAGTAAGAGATAATTGTTTAAAAGAGTATTTTTTTTGTCTAATTTTCATTGTATGTGCGAAGATAGGGCCCTATGTAATCCTCTACAACGAAATGTCAAAATGAACCAAATATGATAATCCTTCAATGCAATATTATTTTCTGGAGATGTTTGAGCTGCTCTTGGGCCTTGCACTAAGATACATGTTTGAGTTGCAACAACAATAAATTAGGAGAAGTTTATGAGCAATTAGAACACGGACATGAAGAACAATATTTTAGAAGTACTTCATATACACTTGAATATGCTACAGTGTGAAAGTGTGGCAGAGCTAGGGAATGGAACCTCCTTCAAGTCAGCTAAGGACAAACCCTACTTAAACTTAAACAAATTTGTTTTCCTTTGGTGCCGTGGAAATGGGTGTTCTATGGATTTCTGCATTTCTATGAATTAATTCGTTACCCATACCATACCAAAATTTTGTGTTTGTTGGCAGAAAGTTCGTTATGAGATTGTTTATTCCAATTTAAAATTAGACCGCATCAAAGTGATTACTTTTAGGTTTAAAGTGGTCAATAGTTAATTTCTAGGGCGCTAGTAAAAAGTGACCACTTTTACTCAATTAACAACTCTGTCTATTTTAAGTTAAAATTTAGACCGAATCTCTCAAGTGGAAAATTTTATTAGCCATCCGTGCGTTAGGGATGAAGGGGGTTTCGTTTGTAGTAATAAACTTAGATCTTTATGAAGCGAGACATTTTCCAAACGGAGGCTAGAATCGGACTCTACGTCGAAAATCCGGTGGGGTAGAGGTGATGCCGTCGAAAAATGGTGGCGACTGGCCTAGCGGCCGCAATAGGGGAGGGGAAGTTAGGGATTGGGAAGGAGGGATAGTTTGGTCATTTTAGTTGCTTTAATAAAGGGTAAATGAGCCTTTTTCTGACTCAAAGCTCCTAATAAATAATGTGAAGCTCCTTTTCAATCAATATCTACCACTCCATACTTTCTTTACAAGCTCTTAACTTCTGTCAACTTATGTATTCTTCTTGAGGATCAATCTAGAAGTATCTACTCTGTTGGTATATCATCTTACATTACTTCTCAGTCTTTCTTAAATTGGGCTCTGAATTATATTTGAGCTAACTTAACCTTCATCATGTATGATAGTTTGATAGTTAAAAAATCCATTTAGTTTCATTGTTTAGTGAACATGTTCGCGGCCTGTTGGTTCTTGTCATGATAAACTCCCTCGAAGTCATACATTCCCTCAGGGCATTGTTGAGGCTAGGGCTCTCATCTGAATTACTGTCAATGCTAATTCGCATCATTTTGTGTGAGGGCTAGTTGAGTATATTTTGCTTTATATGGAACTTATGTTATCCGTGACAATAGTTGCTTCTATATTGCTAATAATATGTTTCCTTTGTCAAGTTCTTAGGATCATAAGAGGTACCTGGCAGAGCGTGAGTTTGAAGCACTTAAAGAACGTGCTGCAGGGAACAGGGAGGGATTTAGAAGGGTTTCATGTATAAATGTATCTCTTCCTTTGTCACATTTGTCATCGTTGTCTGAGCAGTCGGAGGATCTTTGCACCACATGTAAGGTATGACACTCGTTTTATTTTTTTTCCTGCTCTGGGTTAATGTTTCAGTTTCAACTTGTGTTTTTACAAATTTTCTTGATCTTGGAAATTGGAACCATAGGTGTCCATTTTGTACTATGTGAAATTTCAATTGTGCTTGAAGTGAACACACGTGGAATGTTTCTACTGACTCTTAAACCCGTGTGGCTGTTTTGGGACTGATATAAGGAGTGTACCCACTTGTACACACTTTTTCGGTGTTTGGGAGTTGGGACTGATATAAGTAATTTACCCAAATGTATGGATGCTTGGTGGACACTGAGAAGTCATTGACTCTGTCAAAAAACTTTAGATATTCCCTGAGGACCTGCTTTCACCTTAGCTTCTTCGAGAACTGTGTCGTCCATGCTTTTGAGACAGAAGGTGTCTTGCAGACCTCATGTGAGATATGCACATTGACTCTGACGGCTCTATATGTGCTGGCGAGCCTGGAGATGGAGAAGTTAAAATGAATGTCTTGGTACTTAGTTCAAAAAGATTTGGATGTGATATCTAGTTTTTATCTTAGAAATGTTGAAGCATATTCTCTGCCAAGCCTATGTTGATATGCTCATTCCAATTTTGCTACAATGTGCGGTTTTGTGTTCAGATTGTGGGATATCTTGTTTGAATTCAATTCTTGTATGGGGAAATGTATCAATTTTAGGCTTGCTTGTATGACTTCAGCAATAGTTATTTATATTGCTTACAGCTCTCTGATGATGGAGGACATCGAGTTGTGGTTGGAACTCTTGATCTAAATCAGTGCGTGAGACTTCCTGACGAGATAACAGGAGCAAAGCCAGAGGTACATTTGTTTTGCCGATGTCTAATTTTCCATTGTGAGAGTGTGTTCACTGTGTTGCCTAGTATGACAATACTTCTGGCTTACTCATGCAATTGTGCATAACTATGTTTACTTAAACCTCCAAAGTATTTTTGTATGACAACTGTTTCCTTTTTAATTTATTGTTTTTGTGTTTGGCTTTTTCCTTTTATATTCACTTCTTGCTTTATCCTCCAACTCACAGGATAGGAGTTTTTTTTTTTTGAGGGTAGGTTGTGAGGTTTATGATTCTAAAAGTTGCTTTTAAATTTTAATAACCTGGCTCTTTAATATCCTAGATGTGATATAGCACAATTCTGAATTTGGTTTGCTTTAGATGGAGATTGAATATTAGTGGTGAAAGGTTCTACTTTGGCGGGAGGGAGTAGTGACAGATCCTAAATAAAGGATACTAAACATTGATATGAGACTAGTTTTGCAAATTAAACACTCAGCTTGTAGGGAGCTTAGTTCCGTAGTACAAGTGGATGCGGGATATATTTCCATAAATCTAATGCTAGCTGCATTTTGACTTATCTTTTAGCCTTTTTTACTCTACTTGTCGTATATACTACTCGTTGATGGAAATTTTGATTGAACACGCTCTAACAGTGTGTTTGGATAACAAAAATGGAGGGAAAGGGAGGGAGGGAAGAAGAGGGAAGGGGAGGGGAGGGGAGGACAAAGAAAAAGACACCATTTGGATTGGAATGGAAGATGAGGGAAGGTGAGGGGGAGGAGGAGAGCGAATTCATTGGGAAGTGGGTTTTTGAAAGAGAAGGAGAGACAAATCCCCTTAAATCTCTCCAATTTGGAGGGGAATTGGTTTGTTCTTGGAGGAGGGAAATTACATCCCCTTATCTCCCTCCCCTTCCCTCCCCTCCCCTTCCCCACCCCCATTGTTATCCAAACATAGGATTTTAGATCCCTCCTTCCCCCTGCCCTCCCTTTCCCTCCATTTCTCTCTATCCAAACACACTCTAAAAGTCTAAACTTTACTTGAATTCATTTTCTAATTTTAGGGTTAAAGGTACATTATCTGTTGGCATTCTCTTAAGGAGTTGGAGTATGCCATAATGCAACCTAAGTTATCAGCATGCTGTTTAATTATAGACAAATAAGTTAATCTGCTTAATGCATTTACTGATTTTGTGCTCGGTTATACAACTAAGTAGAGGCTGCTGTTAGTTATGTAATGGGATCTAGCCTTTGCATGATGGGCTTTTAAGTAACACTATTTCTGAGATTACCCCTCTATGTCTGATAGGGCAGTTAGATTACAACGTCATCTGTTTAAGAGCTGTCCAGAATATCTAACTTTTTCATAGTACCAAGGGAAGTAGTATAAGATATATTTCTGTATGTGACTCAAAACATTTGTTGAGTCACTTGACTGTTTAATACCCATATTAGTATTTAAATTCTTTCAGAATAAATAAATGTTTATTTTAAAACCAACCTTAGTAACACATCGGTTATTTGTTATGTAGTATGGATGCAAAACTATGTATTCTGTGTTAATTGCATATACTAAGTGAAGCATGACAGGCTTTTATTGGTCAACCCAAATGCAAAATAACAGTCATGTGGTGTCTTATTGTATTTTGCTTTCTATTATTTGATTAAATTGACAAGAAGTGTCTATGAATTTTTCCTACCTTGTACTGGTGGTTGTTGATGTCAGATTTCTTTCTTGTGATTGCTAATAGGGAATGTACGATTTCTATGTTTTGAGTAACTTAATGCTTTTATTGTGACAATTAATGTGTTGTCTCTGATGTCAAGTGAGTTATTTTGTTTGAGGATTTACATAGCTCTTCTCTTTGTGGAGGTATTTTACAATATGTTATTTCTTCCAGGGTATTGGAGGTGATTTTGCAAGGGCTTACTTGAGTAATGTCTGTGTTGCAAAGGAATTGCACAAAAACGGATTGGGTTATGTGCTTGTCTCAAAAGCGAAGTTTGTTGCTGAAGAATGGGGTATTTTCTACTCACATATGGCTTTAGATTCTGAGCTAAGTCAACTTTATGAATTAGTTGTAATTATTGTCGACTCCCACTTTGTTGGCACATACGAATCCAAAGGACAGGTGGTGGTGGGGGGCAGAACACAAACAGAGAAGATGAGCTGGAAGAAACCGAATAATAGCAAAACAAAGCCTTCATTCTTATCTGCTTTGTTTGCTATGGATGTGAATTATGTCTGCAGCTGAGAGTAGGAGTAACGTATCTCTCACGTTTTGCATTTCCACTTCCCTGCTCACACAGTAGCGACGAATAGAAAGGAGTAAAACATAGGATAATTAGAAAAGATTGTTTTCATTTTGTAGTTTCTTGCTTTAATATTTGCATCTGCAGCTGAGAAACTCTGTAGTATCTGTTCTTGGGCGTTCATGACCTTTGTTTCCTTTCTTGACTGTGATAAGTTAAGACTTAGCACTGTGAGTTGAAAGGAGGATGTTGAGATACGTTGCACTTAACGAGCTAGTACTATTGAGCCTTTACCATAGATTTTACCTCGAGTGTTGGGGGATATCTCCTCCATGCCACTAATTGGACTTCAATCTGGAGAGTTCCACTCCCTTGTTCTTGCTCTAGAGGGTTTGAGTGGGTTGGGGAAGGGGTTGGACGTTGGCAATAGGGTATTAGACCACTTAGACTTCCTTTTTGCTATCTGACAGCCTTTCAACACCTTTATCTATTGCAGATTGGGAATTTGATAAAAACTACTTTTGCTCAGTCATACCAGTATCAGTTTAATAGATATGGGTTCATAATTGTTGTGGCAGAGAATCGTTAGAAACTAAAGTATTAGCATAACTTAGAACAGAGTGGACGTTTAGTTATATATTTCACTTTTTTATTGTTTATGTTTAAAAAAAATGTTAATTGCCTTTTCTTGTTGGGTATGCATTGCTTTTTGTTCGTTTCATTTTGATTACTGAGCTGCTTGGATAAGGTAAATTTGTGTGAGGGTGAGTGATTTTCCAAGCTAAGGAAGAAAATTCCTGTTATTGCCAACTATATTATGGACATGTTAGACCATTGGGTGGAGGATATTCACGGCAAACCATGTTTTGAATCAATGAACAAATTCTTTGATGCCATGATATCTGATGAAAACTGGTATTTTGAGCATGTCTTGTGGGAGAGTTTGTTGCATCAAGTTACTGTTCAAATGGAAGTAATTATTGCCATCCTTTTTGCCCTCTGTAGGTTCATTGATAATTACTTCAATAAGAGAATGTTGCCAAAAAAATGAAATATGAGAATGCTGTATATTTATTGATCTTTCTTTATTGTAAAAAGTATATGAGTGGCGCTTTTCGTTTCATTTTCTATGAGAAAGTCCAGTTTTCTTTTCTGTTGCTCTCCAATGCAGGCTGCTACTCTCTCATACTCGCTCCTTGTCTTCCTCTGTTATCCACATCCTTTTTTCCTTACCTTGGAGAGGAGTTTGGGAGAGGTTGTAGTGCCTGGCTTTTGGTTCATATGTAGATGCTGAGCCATCTGCAGTTTGGTGTAAGCTAAGCACAAAATCTAAATTCATACTGGAAGCGTCGTGTTACGAATTTTCTCTCGGCTCTTCCCCCCCCCCCCCCCCCCTCTTTCCTTTTTTAGGGGGGCAGGGTTAGTTAAGGATTATTCAGCTATCTGTTTTCCATGCCTTAGGCTGTTAATAATTAATAAACTCAATCTGCCTTTTTTCACTTTTTAATAAACTCTTATATGCCTTGACATTGCTTTCTCTGATGTTCTTTTTGATTGGTTAGAAATTTTAACTGGCTAAACTAAGCCAACTACTTCTGTCAGTAGAGACATTGACATAACTTGATATTTGATCATCTCTCTCAGGGATAACTGATTTATATGTTCATGTTGCTGTCGACAATGAACCGGCAAAGAAGCTGTACGTGAAAAGTGGTTTCATCTATGAAAGTGATGAACCAGCATATCAAGCCAGGTTCCTAAACAGGCCAAGAAGGATCCTTCTTTGGTTTGGATTACCTAATCCATACAACTTATAATTCTTGAACCCAGGTTAACCCCTTTTGTTCCAATATTTTGTTTGATTTGTTGTAGTTTACAATGTATATCTGTAAATTTTCTTTGACTTTTCTTATATCAAAGGAGAGCCATTATGTTAAATGTACAGATGTTTGGTAAAATTGTAAACAATGAATGTATCTTATGTTCATAAATCTTCAATTGCGAACTGAAGTGCATAGCAGCAAATGCCTGTCAGTTCTCCTGTAGGCTGTAGTGCAATTGTTAATTTTTATGGTAAAAAGGCTGTAGTCCAGGACCACTTTAATGACATGACACCATGAAAATAATTTTTTTTGATGGCTTACTGCTTTACTTTGTCCAACTTCCTACCCCACAACTGTGTATAAACCATTGACATTCTTCCCATATGCATTTCTGTATGACTTATTCTCCTTTTCATAAGGAACCAATATCAAGAGTTTAAATGTGGGCAGCAGTTACTTTAGCTAATGTATTGCTGATGTGACCTTCAGGACCTGATTGCTAGGACCTTAATTATGTTACCTCTTGTCCTGGCATTAAGGCTCAACTGTGCTGAAACGATTGAATTCTGGGACATGATTGGCATTGGCTGTTGTTTGCCACTTTGCCTCGTAGAACAATCGTTGAGGGTTAGTGGGTTACCATTCGTTGCGATTATAGAGAATGTATAATAGTTGAGTCCAAATAGTGGAGTGGGATGTGACTATAAGCCTTGATCACTTCCCCAAAATATCTGTGACTGTACTTTCCTTGTCATCTTTCCCTTTTAGTTTAGTATCTGGTGATTTTGCAAACCCCGCTTCTCCCTTAGTAGTCGACCTTATTCTGCCATCTCTGCCTATATGGAGTGGGAGGTATTGCTGTCATCTGTGTGAATGACGCCTAAAATATTATATGTAGGGAGTGTGGGGAATGGAGTAGTTGTATTTTTAGCCAGCAGAGTCCATCACTGTTGGCTGTTATACATCTTATAGATGATTGCAGTTATAAGTACAAGTAAGAGAATGGAAATTGTTTCTAGTTTAAGTTTCTACATTATGTGGCAATTTTACAGACACACGGTATAGATACTGGAAGGCTTTGCAGACAATACAGTAGGATGAACTTTCAATATTTGCAGAACTGAAGTTCATACTTTGTAAGTGCTGGGCTCAGCTTCAACATTTGATTAATGGTTGTTGCCCACATCTGGTAACGCTGGTAATCATCAGCCATGTCTAGCTTGATTGTTCCCCTTGTTGTAGTTAACACGATTTGGTAACATGTATCAAATTCTCCCCCTCCTGATTCCTTGTACAGTTCAGCATGCAGATGCAGAACTTGGCCTGTAAATTATAGCCCACATCGGAATGAATTTGGAGAAGTGTTTTTTAATTTAGCTTATATTAGTCGTGCAAGCGAGATGACTTACAATCCTTCTTGCTTGTGATGATATTTAACATATTGCGTCTCATTATCGCCATAATCACCTGTAAATTAAGGAGCAATTGTTTATGTTGTCTCATAACATAATAGTGATCTTTTCTTCATTAAGGCTAATAACTATTTCCGCTCGAAAATAAGTTTTCGGCACTCTCGAGAGAAAATGCATGTAATAAGAGGGCCATAAACTTGTTATCTTTCTGTGACTTCTTTTTGTAAAAAGAAAAAGGTCTTGGAAACTCTGAATCCTATTTGATTAAGTAATATTAGAAGCCCTAAAATAGGTTATAGGGTTTCGTTGCAAGCATAAAATTAAATTCCATTACCGCACCTTTGTATCATTCGATAGATGTAGGGCAACAAGTCTCATCCTACACTTTCCTGTAGAAAGAACAACAGAATTATCAGAATACTCAGGTCGAAATTTCTAAGATCAGAGAAGGAGCAATACTTGAATATGCTTCTTGATAAATTTTCAATAGTAACCCTTACACTTCTATTAACTATAATTTTAATTCAATAGTGTTTTTTTTATCTTATTTGTAATTCAATAGTGTAAGTGTAACGCACACTAGTGTAAAGGGAATGTTTTAAAGGAATGCCAATAATCACAGTATATGTCATAAACCCACGAAATGTACGTCGGACAAGCTAAGAGCATGCGTTACACAAGTCTTATGCGGAATGCATGTAACGCGACGTGCCGTGCTGGGTTTATATAATACTAGGTTGTGCCAATGCTGCTGTCGTGCCATTTCTGTGTACAGTGTTATTGCTCTTTACCATTTCAATTGAGTTGAGATTGTTCTATTCTTTGATACTACTTCAAATAACAAGATACAAAACGGAAAAAGACAAGACTTCAGCATCAATGACTTATTATAGGGACGAAGTGACGAATTTCGAACGGACAATATTATGCCGACTGAAAAACTTGGGCTCTTTGCCTCCTTTGCAATAACAAGACCTCAAAATTTGAATGCGTTGGCCAATGGGGTCAATTAAAAGAGAATGAAGCGACTTTCTCTTGTGTCGTGGACTGTGGCAATTGGCAAGCAAGGTACTACCTGTACTGGCTTTGTTTAGGTGAAGCTATTTGTAGTTTTGTATAAGACCTATGCTCGTACATCTTTTCTCTTTTTAGGACCCAGAAATTCAAATGAAAGTGAGTATGTAAATGAAAAGTGAGTTTGTAAATGAATCTTCAAGTTAGAATGCGTTTTAATAATGTATCTTAAGTTAGTTGCCACAAGTCTGTCTTAATAGATCTAATGAAAAAAAAACCTTAATTATAAGAGAACTAACTCAATGAAAAATCCAAGTGGATGGTTGATGTTTAATCATTAGCTATCTGCCTATCTCTAATTATACACTCACTCACCTCAATGCCCTTTGGGCTTTAAGTGTGGATGATATATGCAGACTTTCCATACACCATGTGTTGAAATATTCCACTTTATCGGAGACGGGTTCGGAATTCGAACTTAATACCTCTTGCTCTATCATATTCCACTTTATATCGGAGACGGGTTCGAAATTCGAACTTAATACCTCTTGCTCTATCCTATTGCGATACCATGTAAGAGGACAACTCAACAAAAAACCTAAAGTGATAATTGAGGTCTAAGTCTTGGCTCTTAAAGCAACTGTTTCAGGCTTGCAGCTCTGGTTAAAGGGGTAATTTTCCAGCGGTCTCCTTATAGATATCCTTGTCTTAGAGTATACAGAGTACAATATTTGGGATAGTAAAGTTTGGTAACATATAAGCTCTTCACGGTGTGCAGCCCAAAGGTTGTATATGAAGTGTCAAGCTCCAAATTGTCCTCAAGCATACTTGCCTTTTGTTGGTTAAAGCTATTAGTTTATCTGTTTATGTGGACTTTATTGCACATTTTGTTCCTTGATACTCCATTAATAAGCAAATTACCAGATACTAAATGACAGAGTTTAGCACCTATGACTAATCAAGGTCATGAAGTCTCCGAATTGTTGGACATCTATACCTGGCCCTCTTTGAGCTTTCAACTAAAGGACAAAAACTATCAAGATCTATGTCTCTTAGGTTGGTGTGGAATCCTCCAAAATGGGTGTCAATTTTGAAATAGGAGAGCAATACCTTTACAGTGACAATGTATTCATTAAAGTGACATAATCAATCAACCCAAATCTATACTATATACTAAAACAATAAACACCTAAACCACATGTCACTGCCACATTTTTTAAGCTATTTTTCCTTTTTATTTCAAATAACCAAAATCTTGCACTATTTAGCAATACTAAATCCTGCCAAATATATCTAATGAGATTCTTTTAACTAATACACAAGACAATATCACATCACATATTTCCTAACAAAAATATCCAATATATGTAAATGTTTTTATGGTTTGTTAATATATCTTCCTCTCCTTGCCAAAAAAAGAAGAAAGACTATTGATATGCACAATATTCTCCTACAACTCCTTCAAAATTTAATATTAGCGCAATTAAATATTATACAATTTTGACTATGTGATGGTTCTTTTATTCTTTCGACTTTTACAAACCATCGTAACAATTTAGACCACATCATGCATTTAATAGAAAAAAGTTCATTTACAATTTCTATGTATCATACAACATACTCCTTGATATAGACTAATATTATAAATCTTATAAAAGAACAAGGATTAACTCACACATTTAATACACAATCCTTACTAATGTTTTTTATTTTTTATTTTTTACTTTTTTAGCTTTCGCTAATTATCGTAGTGTATACAAGTATTTACGCAAATAATCATACCTAATGAAAATGTGAAAATGTGAAAATGTCATTACAAGTTTGGCACAATTTGGAAAATGTGAAAATGTGAAACCATAGGGACACAAACCGGAATTTCCCTTACTTTTGTTAGTATTAAAAATGTCACACTTTTCTAATAGTCTTCATTTAATATATATGGATGGGAAACCTACATATATAATTTGAGTTATTTGTACAACTATATATTTGTTGCACTTCTCTATATGTCACATGAATCGATGTCAGTAACTTTTACAACTTTATGATAACCGCATCTTCCTACCCTAATGATATTGTTCAATAAGTTGGTTAGAATTGGTTATAATTTCAAATAAGGAGGTTAGTTGGAGTTCCATTACCTAAATTAGGAGGTTGGAGGTGCGATTCTTATTTCCGACTTTGTCTGCTACTTTTCTCACACACATACACACCTGATCTAACGGCCGGACACATTAATATACACAGTTATTTGAAAATCAAATAGAGTCATATTTTTCTTCATATATCCTTTACCGTGACAACGAGATTTCTCTTTGCCTGCAATACGTTTATATAAGTGATTTATGTATATATGTTTGCTAAAGTTATATTGAATATGACCATAATAAATGGAACATGTACATTACCTCAAGTCAAAATGACCATAATATCAAATGGTTATATAAATGAAACTCAAATTAACGTGCATAAACTATTTCTAATATTATGCTTTTATAAAATATATAATATACAGTCGTGTCATAAAGGCACGGGGTCTATAATGCTTAAAAAACATAAATTGACATACTTAAATAATTGGTTTATAAAAATTACTAAAGAACCGTGCCATTATGGCACGGGGTCTAAACTAGTATGTTACTACGGCAAGTGTCGGATAGTGTACCTGTTTGTTTGGCAATAAAAAATAAATTTATAGAGATCAGAAGTTACCATAAAAAGAAATAAGTTACTTCTTTTTCGAGGATGGATGTTAGAGTCTCATTTGTCAAGGTCACTATGTACTAGTACTACTTTGAGGTGATTTCTATATTTCACTCCAATAATTTTGTAAGTCCTCAAAGAGCTATGAAAAACCACTATAGATCCTTCACCAAAATTGGAATAAGATACAAAAGGTGGTTTCATATGATGCATGACTATTTACGTTTGATAGGCTATCGTTCAAATCATCCACATGCGCGGGGTGAGTCCTGATTTAAATACCTCTCGATAATGTCATCTCATTTCTTATGGCCTATATTTGGGTCAACTACAAGCATAAACATGAAACAAAGGAAATAAGAGAGGTAAATCGGCCTACCATCAGCTGTCTCAATGGTGAGGTGAGCACCCTTTGCAAGTATATGTCTACGTTTCTCAAAGTCTAAGTCCTCATCAAGCTTGCTATTGTCCATTTCAATCGGCAAAACAGGCGCACCATTTAGCCTGTTCTTGCATCCTCCCCTTGCTTTGAGAGTGGCTGCTCCTCTCAATGCTGTCATAAAACATAACAAGGAGAACAAAAATTAATGCACATTATAATGTATTCCGAGCTCCCATGAGAATGATTCTTTAATTTGCGCAATGCAAAACAACATACACGTAGAAAAATTAATGTTAAAAAGTGATGCGCATACTATACGAAGAGCGATTAACATACATGTAGTAGCCGCAGCAGAGAGTGTGAGTAAGTCACTTGTGCTGGTACCACTCATAGCTGAGCTGATCACATTGCTAAGCTGATGCCTCTTTGCCCCAATTGATTCAGCCATTTGGGCGCACTGTGAGGCCACAAGACCAGCGGCCGAAGCCAGGGCAACTTTCCTGGCTGGGCTTGCTGGCTCGTACTCGAGCTGTCCTTTGGCAGATTCCTCGGCTATAGCTGCAAGCGCAGCTGCGAGCCCAGCTATGGATAGGGCTGCATGCACTTCAGCTTTATGAACCCTCTTTTCCTCCTTCCTTTTTTCTTTTATCTCCTTCATCCATTTCTTTATGGACGCTTTACCAAATGGCATCTTCCATTGAAACTTGATAGAGAAAATAGTTAGCAGTTATAAGAATTAGTAACTAGTGAGATGATAAATATAGGTACACATTTATAAATTACGGGAAAGTATACCCATTTCTTCCTAAACCCATTGTAGTTTAGCTCCGGGTGCATGGCTTGTTGCATCCATATCCAAGACTGAAATGAAGAGAATATATTGGAAAAATTAGTAGCACAATGATAATCCGGCCCTTTAGGTTTTAAATAAGCTACGCGCACTATTGTCAAAACTAATTCGTGAATTAAATATTTGTCTAAATTCAGGTCTTGACACGGTGAAAGGGTCTTATGCCATTTCAGATGCATGGGACAGCCCCAACAGTACTAGTATGCTGTAGGGATGCTTCTAAATCAAAAATAGTTATGTATGTCCATCAAAATGTTATGTATTTGTCTTTATATCTCTGACAAAAATAGACTTCCCAACCACTAGATGTGCACGGTATATTGCTACCGAGAAGAGGCTTTGGTATAGTAGTACTTTAGGTCGAGACTTACTTACCTGCTAATGCCTGCTTTTTCACATCATACTAAAACTTGGACGAATCTTGATGAAACATTTGCACATGATAGTTATTGTGTGACCTTAGGTAAAGCTCCTATCTTAATATTAAACACTTGCGAATGAGGGATTGTTATAGTGTATGTCAAGGACTTGAGCCTAGCTAATTTCCATCTCTCGTATTTGGGTTGTCCTTAGTGGAACTTGTTGTAACTACCGTCATATGTATAACAAGCGCAATATACGAACAAAGTAGGAATTCACAATTACCTTGAGATCATTGGATTTCCAAGAGGGCATGGAATTCGTATAATCTGTATCATCCATCCTTGGACTGTTTTCCACATGCTACAATTTTTTTCAAAATAAGAAGCTTCACAAACCTCATAATGTAAAAATATAAGTCCTAGTATATGATCATTAACACATAACTCACCGAAATTGCAGGCCTTGGCTCACCCTCAAACAATACTGTCTTCATGGTGTTATCTCGAACAATTATCGATGATTGATCATTGAGTTCTGGCTGTAAAGCTTGAACTGCAAAGTTGCACCAAGCATTAGAAAGGAAGTCCATGGTTTCAGGATGTGCCTCAGAAAGTGTCGAAGCCATGAGATTATTATCAAGATGAAATTGCCAACAGCTATAATTAAGTCACAGAATATGAGCTATTGTAGCAAAGAGTAGCGCCAATATAAATAGCTCTTGATTATATACTGTTATGTCGTGACCTTAGTTGTTATTATATGTTTATTACTTACCTAATAGTACGGTCCACATTCTATATAAATATCTAAAGTAATAATGTGGCCTATCAATTTAAATATCAACAGAGATAATTAGCAGGACATAAAAATAAATGCATACCTGTGCTCGAAAGGAAGATTGGCTAGTGCTAGGGGAACAGGACATCCTCTTCAATATCATTAGCATCATTACTCATTACAGCCATCCTTTCTTCTGATCTTTTTTTTTTTAATGTATTTTGAGGTCACACTCATCATAAAAATGATACTCGCACATTATACATACATTCTAAATTATGAGTGACCACTTATGGGGACAAGTGAATGTATGCGAGAGATCTCTCAAAAAGGTTAAACCAATAGTTTTCGTGAAGGTTGGTGTTGTCATCACCAATATAAATGCCGATGGGAAAGTAGATTGAAGGTGTCTCTGGTTTTCAATGGTTGGCTAAAAGGACCCACTTGGCATGTTCAGACCCCGGCTTTAAGCGCCAGCCAGGTGTAGAACTGTAGGTCTGAAATCTTGCTATCACATTGTTAAACCTTTAAATACGTCTTGAGTCTCACAAATGTACTCTACCACTCTTATTACAATGAGGTTTGTAAAAGTACCACTTTTGGAAGCGTAAATGGAGGTGTTATCATAGATTTGCGTAGTGTCAAAACTAGACTACTTGTTATATTTCTACTCCCTACTTATTTTGCTTATGTAGAAGTTAAAGTTTTCATTTCATCAAGGGAATATATACAGAGCTCCATTAATCTAAGGAGCCAAATTAATATTACATACTCACATGGAAATCGAGTAAACGAGTCAAAAGGATTGCTTAGATCTAAAATTGTCCACTAGGTCAATTGGGGTCCGATTCAAGTTGTTTTACTCGAAATTTCATTTTTATGACCTAAAGTTTTGGGTTGGTATGTGTCGGGTTTTTAAAACGAGCCCATTTTTAACATGTTTTAGATCGGTTTTAATTTAGTAGGGTCATTTCGTGTTTGAAGTAGTTTAAGGTTATATTTAACTACCGTATCAATATATTTAAGGTTATGTTAACCATCGTATCAATATATTTTCAATTGTTTCATATGTCTCTTTAAATTTGGGGTACTTAAAACTGAGTCAAGACCTATATATTTCAACTATTAACTAGTTTGTTTCAGTGGATGGATTTTAATTACTAATTTTTCAATAAATAAATAAAAAAGATTGTAGCCTTTCAGAGGTCTAATTCTATTACCCCGGGATGTTAAACACAAGTGCTTCATTATTGTCAATTTGATAATCTTTGAAAGAAATCTTATTAGTGATATGGGGTAGGGCTTGCAGGTGTTTTAATTTCAAGGAGTCTCCCTTAGATAGGTGATTTGCTTAAGGCGTTTTAATTTATATGTTATGTGCTTTGGTTCACTAAGAATTTTAATTGTGAACTCGATTGTACATGGGGATTCACCTAAATAGGAGTTATGCGCTATTATTCGATGGGTGTAAATAGTACTCCGTAGATGATTGTATGGTCAAGCTTCCGTTACGTTCTCCTTTCCATTCCAATAAAATTAAGAGGGACCCTTATATGGCTATATCTATTTGGACTGCTTCTGACTTGAGTGTCGGAGTGTCTTGTAGGAATCATCAGGGAAGGCAGTAGTGAGCTAGGTAGTGACCTTTGCTCATCACTTTGCAGGATTCATACGTTGTTGATTTGCACTAAGGATGTGGACGCCATCATATTAGCACTGCCTACAGCGCATGAAAGAACCTAAACAATACTCATGTAGTCTAAATACTTTAAGAGGTTTCCGTAAGGGTCCGACTCTATACCCCATGGGGGAATAATTGAAGCTAACTTAATAACTTGAACTTCCAATTAGCACCAATTGCCGAAGGTCTAGTGCTAATTCCACACGCTAACCACTGGATATGAAGCGTTATAAGGAGTAGGGTACATGAAAACAGCTTAAGAAAATTAGGTCCTACCCTTACGTAGCTCATCACCACCTCCACCTGGCTAGGGGCACCTTCTAAGACACTCCAGGTCTTGATCCGTTAATCAACAGGGCATTTAAAAACATGATAATGACTATGCATGCATTTGGTTAACGATTGTACCGAACATAAATGATTGTAATTAACAAAAGCCTCCTTTTTTCTTGGATTGATTCCGATCCATATTTAATTTACTCGAACCGCAAGTGCTTTAAGATTATTAATGCAGCCTTGAAGTAGCTTTCTGTGATATGCCAACTGATATATGCCATGGATATTGCTTTGGCATATTTGATTGCCCTTGTTAGGTTCGTTCATATATTATAACAATATTGTCTCCGAGATCGAACACTATACTCTCTCTTTGTATATAACTCTGGGAGGTCTGGGTAATATGGAGCAATGATTCGACTCATGTGATGAGCAAATTAAAACTACTGGAACTTTTGCCATCAGCTTTATACTGGCAATTGTGGGCGTGTGCCAACGCAGGACCACTATGAAGTAGTGAGGAAACGAGAATGATCAAGTTGCATGCTGCTTCGTTGTTAAAGTTGGAAAGATATATATTTGAAAATCTGGGTGGCTCTTAATGTCGTGGATTGGACAAGTTTGAGCATATAATAAATCGCAAACTACACTTCCTATCCCTTATAATAAGTAAGTATGTTTCCACAATCCCACCTTTACCTATTATTTTCTCTCTGCTTAGTACACTATGTTTACATTCAAGTATTTGCAGGCAAGAAGCCTGTAGCTAGGTAGCAACTGTAGAGCAAGAGAGGAATGCTTACTTATAGATGTGGAATGTGACCATCAACATTATTTGATTGTTAGGGCAGCTAGGGACAGAGAATCGCTTGACTTTTTGCGAGTGAGCTTATATATGGCTCTACAGAAAAAATTTGAAAGTCTTACCAAGAGAAATATGAACAGGCTAAGTGCGGAAGTTTTGTAAACTAGCTAGAACCTATCAGCCGTCTTTCATATAGGACTAATTGCAACAAGTTAGATGAGCAAGGCCCTATTGTTTTCTTTCCATGAACTGAATTGGACGGATCGAGTTAATTGTTTTGAATTAAAATAAAATGAACTATTAAAGTAGGAGTTGAAAGTGACTTAACTAAATTGAAAAGAGTTGATAATATTTCTAGATTATGGGGTTATATTGTAGTTACATTCGTGGAGTTTGGCGGTTTGGAGGTGATCTAATTACGTCCCTTTGGCTCGTAATGAGCATGAAGTTTTTCTAAGTTGAAGAATTCTGAGACACTAATAATTTTCTGTATTTTAATTAATGTGAATCCATGTCTACTAGGACATTCAAACAATATGACCATGCAGTCCTGAGAAGACAAAGAAGTACTTCTTAAGAATTTGAAATGTGTCTGATGAAAGAAAGCCAAGAAGAAGAAATAATCAAGATAAAAAAAGATCAAACTATATATCAACTTCAAACAACCATATTCTAAGATCAAGGATAAGCTTAGTATATCCCACTTTATTTTTGCGGATGACCTTATTGTATTTGGGGAGTTGGACTCTAATACAATTCAAGGTTACAATGCACTTTGTAAGTTCTTTTTTAAATCATGCCAAAAAAATGAACACCTCTAAGAGCGCAGTTTTGTTTTCCCCAATACTAATTCTAAAATGTTTGACAACTTCATGAATACCTTTAATTTTCCCTTTGCTAGTGCTGACCTAGGGACATACCTAGGATTTCCTCTCACTAATAAAAAAAACTTCCTACTCCCAATTACGGCATATACTAAACAAGATTGTAGGGAAACTTAGCTCCTAGAAACATAAATTTTTATCTAAAATGGGTCGAATTTTCCTTATCAAATCAACCTTGTACACAATTCCATGGTATGCTATGCAATGCTTAGCCTTGCCTAAGAATATGCTTAAGGAAATTGATAGGATTTGTAGGGTTTTTTGTGGGGCACAGGGGAGGAGGGGAAGAAAAATATTCACCTTTTGTCTTGGGATAAAGTGACTAGACCTAAGAGCCATGGGGGCCTTATTTGAAGGGATAGTCTTACTATGAATAATACCTTATTAACAAAACTATGCTATAAAACCCACAATGGAAATTTTCTAGCCTCCAAAGTTATTGCTAGTAAGTATTGCAATAGGAGGGATTATCCTATTTCCTTTAAAAAAAAGCTCGCATGTGTGGAATAGCATGGGGAAAGGGTGGGATTTTTTCAATAAATTCGATCAATGGGACCTTGGAAGAGGCACTAAAGCAAGCTTCTGGTTTGATAATTGGTCCCCGGCCATGGGGCATTCTAAGGGAACAGATCCAGGGACCCCTAGGAAGAGAAAACGAAGATAAGAAGGTATCTTTCTATTGCCTGGGAAACCCCTTGTACACCCAAGGTGAAAACCTTCATATGGCTAACTCTTTGGGAAAGACTACCTAGTATAGTGATGCTTATAATAGAAACGTACATCATCACTAACGGCAATTGCCCCTTTTGCCCAAATGCCTCAGAATCTGTCATCTATGTACTTAGAGACTGTCCTAGAGCAAGGGAGATTTGGGAAGGATGGGAGACCCATGAGTCCTTCTATACAACTGATCTGTTGACATGGTTGGAATTTAACCTGAAAAATGACACTTACCCCACTAACAAACATGAAAACATAAAAAAATCACCCCCCCAAGACCATTCATCTGAAATCTAAGCTAACTGTATTTGTGGATGCCTCGTTTGTACACTCTAAAAAACTTGCAGGTATAAGCATGGTTGTCTTTGACCTTGCAAAGGAAGAAAAATGGATGACAGCAACATAGAGGGTCTTGATATGTAAATCTAATCTGCAAACCGAGGTGCGGGCGATCAAGGAAGGACTTTGTTGGGTTCAGGAGAACCTGCCACCAGATGTTGTGGTTCTCTCTGACTACAAGGAAGCAGTGGAAGCTATCAACAGTGTAATGTCTAACATAATGTTGGAATGCAAGGAACAACTGAGGATGAGCATGGGAAGAGCATTAACTTTGGAGCATGTAGGCAGACAAGCTAATGTAGTAGCGGACAAATTAGCGAAGGAGGCTAGGAAACAGGAACCTTGGACCTTGAAATGTAAAACATAGAGTTTTCCACCTCCATGTATCTTAAAATTCCTAAACGACAATTTTTCTTTAGTCTCTCTAATACAAGAAGGACTGAACAATACTAGTTAGTTTTGTTTGTGGTTGTGCCACGTCCTCCTTTCCAAATATAAATATATTATAAGATACAAGCTTTTTGTGTGAATCCAATTGAAGAGTGAACTTACAGATGTTATATTTTCAAAGGTAGATTACAAGCTTTGATTTGATAATCAAGTTGAAGATATGAACGCTAGAAAGTTATCGCCTAGTGCAAGACTACAACACAAGCTCATCCGCACACGAATGTAAGCCGTTTAGGCAACTAAGAAGATCCCCACGTGGAACCAACGATTTTTTTTTTTTTTTTTTTTTTGAGAATAGGTAAGAAGAACTACATAAAATTAGGAACGTCTTCTCTCGAGACAAACCCCTAACCTATCTTGATACAAAATATCATCTAAATCACTAGAACAAGAAGAATGCCATAAAACATTGTGACTAATATAGTGCCCAAAACTAGTCATCCAATCTGCTGCTCTATTCCCTTCTCTAAAGATGTGGGAGATCGTGACCGAGTCGACATTGCTAAGAAATTTTCTCGTATCTTCAATCAATGCATGGATCTTCCACGGGCAATTGAAGTGACCTTTCAAAGCTTGAATAACAATAAGGTTGTCCCCTTCAATGTGAATTTTCCACGTGGGCACAACGAAATGATAAGCTCTTATAGGTTCTTTTGAGGCGGTTTAAAATTATTGTTACTAGTATTTTTTGACCCACCATGGTCAAGTTGCATGTGATAAATTAATTTCAATTAATATATGTCAAAACTGAAACACATGAATTTAAATTAGCAATGAAACAAACTTCAATGTTAATAAGTTTAATTAGCAAAGAAATTTTTTTTGTTAAAAATGAAGAAATTAAAAAAGAAAGAAAAGAGTTTAATGTAAGGTTCATATCTACCATGTTGATAACATACTAATTAATTTCTTGATTTTGTTAATAAGTTTTATCTAATCAATATTTCATTAAAATTCTTTATTACGTCTATATTTTAATATAAAATTAGACACTTGAGCGATATAAAAAAAGCTAAGTGCTAACTTGGGCTTAACATCATCTTGAACACCTGATTTATATTGTATATATTAACTATAAGATATTCTTATTTATATTATAATTATCTTAGACTTTCGTAATTAGAAATCGTATCCAAGAGAGACTAGATTGTTTTTTTGTAAACAAGACGAGGGGAGACCGAAAAAAAAGACAAAACAAAAATAAAAGCTAAGTTGGCACCATACGGGGCCACGCAACTCGCATAACATTCTGCTCCATGAGATAAAAGAGGCATTGGGGAGGCGACATAAGGACATCTAGTTGATTAAGTTAATCGCAAGATTTGCCAACCAGTTCGCAAAACTATAGCCTCACGATAGACATGATTGATTCAAACCTCCTATGTGAATTTCTCTATGAGCCTCTTGCACTCATTCACTAAATGTAAATGTGTCCACTACCCTTCATTGTCCATAGACGTTAGTTTAACAACTTATGGGGAGTTTGATCAAACAATAAGTTTGTTAGCTCCAAACTCCTTCACTATCAGCAAAACCTGACATAGGTCGGGCAGAGAGTTAAGCTCAACATGCACTTCCAGTCTCGAATAATACCTCTCACCCATGACAAACCAGGATACCTCGTGGCCACCCCATCCACGTAGAGCACCCACCACCCCATCTTGCGAAAACTTCATGGGTTCTACACACTTTACGACCAAAGAAAGAGGAATCTTTGGACAATGCTTTGTTGATCTCTGCTATTTTAGTTAGCAGGAAAGCTTGAGTATTGCGCGGAATTTCTTCTGCCCTCCCCAAAACCCTTGTGTTGCGCCACCTCCACGTACAACCACCACAGTGTAACCGCGAAAACTTGTGTCCACTGAACCTCCTCACCACTTCCATATTGTTAGTTAACAACATAACCTAAAGGTTGGTTGAATAACTGTCTCGCACTCAATCTGTGTATATTAATCCATACTTTTCTTGCTTCGGGACAATCACGAAGAACATTAAGTAAGGTCTTTTCTTGTCCTTGACAAACAGCACACAAAGGACCCTTGATCACTGAAATATCGATGACACTTATTGCCATTTGTCATCAGCTGATCATGCATAGCTAACCATAAGAACATTTTTATACGTTGAGGAGCTCTTGATTTCCAAGGAGCTTTCCAACCTGCATTCACTGGACCCTCCCAATCCTTTTTAATTATACTCATGGTTGATTTGATAGTAAAACCACCAGATGATGCATGATCCCAAAGAAATTCATCTTGTGTGTCATTACCTCCAACAATCGAATATGAGAAGCAAGGGTCTGCATGACTTGTACTGGTAGAAATTCATAGATCACATCCCATTTCCATCCCAAATTTGAATCCCACATCTCTTGGACCGTACAATCTTTTAACTATAATGGGATGAGGTTTAGGGCGAAAGACTCTAGAGGTTTCTTCATCAACCAACAATGGCTCCAAACACATAGTTCATTGGCTCCCATTCCCCACTGTATTTGATGTCCCTCCTTCAAAGTGTGCACCTCTTCTAAGATACCTTTTCATACAAAAGAAACTAGTTATTGTGACATCTAAGATCACTTACTTGAATCATTAGTAGATATCAATTTGACCAAGACTTGTTCCACATGTTACAACTATATTACATTTTTATTACTAGTTTCATTAGTTAGTAATTCACATAAACTTGATAAATCCCCTTTGGTTACTAAAATACTTAACTTTTGTGTGTTTATTATGTTTCACGCATTTGATAATTGTTACCGTTTTCTTATTTATTTGATCCCTAGTCTCTACTTACCTTTTGCATTAAGTCATCGAAATGAATAAGGTCTAATTTTGTTAGCAGATGACTTGCGGACGTCAATTGAAAAAAAAATCACCAAAAAATGAGTTGAAAACATAGTTGATTTTGTATCATATATAAAAAAATACCAAAAAAATTAGCTTCAAGACATAGTATCAAGATTTATGATCTATAGATGATATTCGCTAGTTATTATTATTTATTTATTCTAAATTAAAAGATATAGATTCTTTTTTTTTTTTATTAAATATCATTATTATTGTTGATATTATTATCATCATCATCATCATCATTTTCATTATTGAAAGATTGAGATGAACTTGAATGAATTCGAAATGGACTTAGTTAGCTAGTGAATTCTACTAAACTAACATGATTTGAACTAAACTAATGAAGTAAACTAAATTGAATTCCAATGACGTGAAATCAAATCAATGAAATAAATTGAATTGAACTTAATTGAACTAGTGAAATGAACTAAGCTAATTGAATGATTAAGCTAATAGCATAAGATGAATTGAGCTACTGAAATGAAATGAATTTCATAAATGATCGGTCTTGAGCAAAACCAAGGAAAGGATTTAAACTAAGCTGAACTAGTAAAGTTCACTACATTGAATTGTTATTTGGGGATTGCCTCTCGTTTGCACCAAAAAACAAAACTAATAAAAGAAAACTAAAGTAGTGAATTAAATTCAATTGAGTTTAATCGGTAAAGTTAAATGAAATGAACTAAATCAAATTATTTTGTGTTTGGCCTAACTTTTGAAGTTGTTGTTCAACCCAAAAATTGTAAGTTAGGCCAAACCTTTTTTTCAAAAAACCCAAAATGGTTTTTGAAAAACCCCCAAAACACTTTTTGACCCCTAAAAATAGAAGCACTAAATAACTGCTTCTGTTTTTGTTTCTTCCAAAAGTTTTTTTCCAAATGAGACCAATATTTTTATTAGTTCTAATATCCCATAAATACAATATTTCATTATCCAAATGAGGAAATCTTTTGTGTTTGCTCCAAAATTATTGTTTATCATTAGTTTGGCCAAACACTCTTAAATCATAGAAAACGCTTCTACATTAAATTAGGCCAAACTCGAAAAGTTTTTTTAAAAAACATTTTTTAGATAAACTACTTGTGAGAAACAAAAACAATTTTATAAAAACTAGGCCAAACAAATGCTTAATAAACTAAACTAAGCGTCTGTTTGGCCTAGTTTTTACAAAACTGTTTTTGCTTCTCCAAAGTAGTTTATGTAAAAACTGTTTTT